>VJOZ01025375.1:1229-25014 GCA_009801055.1 Stichopus horrens
ATTTATGTTAAGTTTGACAAGGCCATAGAACAAATTAATTAAATATTTAAGGAAACTGTCTTCAGGCAACCTGACAGATTGCATGATAGAGATAAAGCACGTTCCTAAACCTGTCGTTCCTCTCTTATCCAAGGTTAAAATAAGCTAGATAAAATCAACATTGATAGGACAGCAGACAGTTTGATTTTTTCAAACCTTCTTTCTGAAAGACTTGTGAATGATATTAAGTCTTTCATTTGAAACAATCCTATGATTCACACAATAATTAACCATTTTTAAAGTTTGACCAAAGACTCACTTTCATTTGTGTTAACAAGGTTTTCTGGCTTTGACTATGCCATGGGGTGGGTCAACATACAAAAATTCTCTTGGCCTCGTAGAAGATGAAGATCGAGAATTTCATCTTTCAGACACCAATGAAAGAAGGACATAATTGCCAGAGTAGGTACAAAAATTAGTGGTACAAGAAATAAAATGCGACTGCTAGCTGTTAAAGAAATGAGGAAGTCTCTGGTGATTTAGGGAAACATCTTACCAGGCCCAAAGGACAGTTGTTACGGAGGTTTGATAGATGCTTTCTCCTTCCGAGTGATGTAGATTCTAATGCCATCTGCACAGGAAAAAAAGAAAGAAGAAAGAAAAGGTGTAAGTGATATGTGCTACCATAATGGCAAGGTAATTAGTAACTGAGATAGCAACCATATAAAAAAGAAAAAGGAAGAACATTTTATGAGGGCAAGAAGATATATTATACCTGTTCTATCTCTGACATAAATTTAAATCCTTTCAAGGGAATTCACACACCCAAATTTGGCCATAAATCCTCCCACGCTGTTAAATGCAATCGGAGACGTAAATGCAATGTGAAGCAAATACCAAGAGATTACCTGTTAAAGCTTTTCTAAGTAAATTCTCCAGGTCAAGAAATAAATTATGCCATCCAGGACAGGATGGTCACAAATATTTTGCATGAGGAAACACACAACAAACAGATCTAGGCCAAGTAAAGTTTTTACTCGTAGATGGTCATAAATGCCTTGTCATGTGCATGCCTCTACAAAGTGGGAGACAAATTTGGGAGCTTGTTAAAAAAGGACTTTGGTTTGGTTTCAGAAGTTGTACGTGGGGGGTATCCCAACACAATATTTTTCAGTGTTAGGAGTCAATAATCACAAACAGCAAGTTTTTCAATTGCTTTAGAACTCAAGTTGGTAACATACACTAGCTTTTTCATTCTTACATATAAAATAATTTTAATCGTAAAGTGGTGCCCAGCTCCACTTGAAACATATCATTAACCTATTACGTGACCAACTGTCACATGCATCATTACAAACTTGAGAATCATCTTAGTTTGGGCTCATTATAGAACCTAAAAGTGTCCAAAAGTCTTAGGAAATGAATTCAATGGACAATCCAAAACTGCTGATAAAATTATAAGGTAATCACAGGTTCTGTGATTTGTCCACATACATCATATTGGTCTGCACTATTGCCTCAACTTTTCATTTCAAATCATTCACAGGATTTCAGCCGACATCTAGAGCCAGCAGCCAGCTTTTAAATTTACAGTTCTGAAAAACAAAAAACTTCCATAGCTTTTTTGCTAAATTTATGTGAGTATATCAACCAAAGAAATGCACTTATCTCCAGATTGTCTAAGTGTAGTTTATTTTCTGAGAATAATGTACCTAAAGTGCACAGACTGTGTGAATTCAATGAACAGCAACCCTAGCTGATCTCTGCAGATCTCAACACATCTGGTGCAAAACAACTTGCCCTGACAGACAACCATATCAATTTCCCCCACTGAACTTTTTCTTTACCCTGGAATTCAAATTCTTTTTTTCTGTTCAAGTCAAGACTACTTCTGGATGCAAGCCCTCCCCTGGCTGATGGGCCATTTCTCCCGGGCCTTCCTCATGCTGCATCGAATCAAATCACGTCAAACAGCAATACCGCTGCCATTCAGCTGATCCTATCGTGAACTGTGAGGGAGGACTTCAAAGAAGCAGCAATTCAGTGGGATGAGGGATTAAGGTCCACTCCTCCATTAGCTGAGCAAAGACCCTGAGAGGATGAATAGCTGAGATGACTGTCAATACCCTCCCATTTGTCAGTATTGTGAAACACAATGGGAGGAGTTGACTGGAAGCCGCTGGTGTAATGAGCCATGAAACACGAGTTTGACAAGTCTCAGAGGATGGAAGAATAGGAAAAAGATGAAGACTTAACTAAGAGGATGAAAAACAGTTAGGCAAAGATAATATAGGGGCTGAGGAGAGTAGGAGACCCCTGACTGTCCTGCTGCCCTTTTAAGAGGGGTTGGAGTTTTCAAAGTGATATATCTGTGTGTGCAACGAAAAGTTACAATCTGTTGACTGGAACACTAAGTGCTGAGATGGGTTATATTACTTGTCATCATCTCTCTGTATGTACAGCCATTGTAGTGAATAAGCCATTGGGGAATTTTTACACAGAATATCTTCTATTTACCCAGGCATGTATGCTGTAATTAGATAAACTGATCATAGCTCAAGTTCCTCTGACTTGTAGATGTTAAAAAAAAATAGATACAAGGTAAAAAAATCTTTCAAATTTGCTGACTCCATCATCTAGACTTGCATCCAACCACACGATTCTGAAAAGTGACAAATGACATTAGTCGCCGCCCTCACTCATCTCATCCTTACCCTATCCTCAAGCCTGTTACCTTAACACACCCTCCTCTCACTCTGTAATCCTCTGTAGCATTGCATTTTATTCTGATACTCTGTCCCATATCTCATATCCACCATTCTCAATCATCATCTACAGAACGCTTGCACCCAAAAACCTGATTCTGACAAACAGTCTGTCCCATTATCCGCCACTGTCACTCATCCCTGCCCATCTCAAGTTAAAAAAGTTTCATTAGACAAACTGCTGAAGTGGTATGGAGAGTAACTGACTTTCTCTGAACTCTTGCAGAACTTCTTTATGTCCTACAGACGCATGATTGTTTTGAAATGTATCATCTCCAAAACAACAAAATTATGGTTGGAGTGGCTCTCCTGGCTTTCACTCCACATATTTCTGAGGTAGAAAGATTTGACAAACTGAATCCCCACCACTCCCTGCTAAGGGTATGTGAAGGGTATTCAATGTGACTTTACTTACCCCTTGCCTATAGATCACTAATGCATACATTTGACCCATGCTCCAGTCCTCCTTGAAACTAATTCTAGCACTCATGCCCTCTAAGGCCTACCCTGCCCTTTGTAGGGCTGTTCAACATTGATGCTTTGTAAATCTGTATGAAACAGCCTGTCAAGCTGCCTCTACTTCGATCAGCATCTGAAATTACATCCCATACTCCAGCAACAGGCAACGTCCCCCACCCCCTAACTCGACAAATCAACATCAGCATACATACATGGATGTGATATCAGCAGACCGCTTTACATCTGACCTGCCTCTATGGGATCGCATCAGACATAACTGTACCTGTCAACCGACAGCCAGTCACAGAGTCAGCACATAAGATACACTTACTGAGATACATTTCTTACCAATATGCCAATCATAACTGTAAGTGACAGTTGAGGGTTAAACTGGTTGCACATGTTTGCTTAACCTAATAAGAAAGACAGGGGGGAGACTTTACAGGCAGCAGTTTGCTGTCTGTCCTGGCTGGTGGGCTCAGTAATAACTCTCTCCATTTTGCCACTTACCACCAGCAGAACTGCAACAGTGCCTAATTACTTCAAATTTAGGTGGAATATTTTTCTGGAGGAACTTAACAAGCTCCTGCCCAATTAACGGCGTAAAGTGACTGTGTGACGTGACAAGGTTTATACTTCTCCCATCGAGAAGAAAGGGATCATGTTTGTGGTTTCCATGCAAAGAACGGTTTAGCTGCGATTGCATGACACCCACAAGAACTCATGAAGAATGTAATGCATCCACTGAAACTTGCTGTGGATCAGAGAATCAACTTTTATGAAATCCCCTTGTTTTGAAACAAAAAAGTTAGTTTGAAATGAGAGCTTACTGTGGATCAGATGGATAAGAGTTGAAAAAATTTTACAACAAATATTATGACATCTATGAACCACAATCATGAAACTACGACCCCTTTTAAAAGCACATGTCTACAAATAAATTTAGTCCTTAGAAACAATTTCAGAGAATAATTTGGTGTTCAAAATTTGNNTAAAAGCCGTAATATTGAAGGCTACAGTATGAACAAAAACTTCCACACAACATTATATTTGTGTATCATTTTGATCATTTTGTGCGGCAAAATGAGATGCGATACTGATACATTATTCCCTGAATTTACCGTGTAATTACTACTGAATAGGCCTAATTAACTGATGGCAATCAAAATCCTTTATAGTGTGAATTAACTTATTTCAGATAACATTTACAATTTTGTATTGAATGGGGCACACTTAGTTCAGACACAGAGCTAAAACAGAATTGAAGTTCTAGCCAAATAGCTGGTTGCATATCCATCAATGGGAATGCATCTAAGCATGCAAAAAAAAAAAAAAACTGGAAAAGTCCTTTTCAAAATCAAAGTTGTCTTTTGTCATTAACACAGTCAATGAAACCTAATATTCTTAGTTGCTGACTAACCCCTGACACACTTAATTGTGTTGTTAATGATGGAAATTGTTACAACTTTCATGTTTTCAGATATATTCATACTTGGTTCCATCCAATCACAGCCTACACAAAAGGGTAAATGATAAGATTTTCAAAGTTCATGCACCCAAGTCAGGCATACACATCTCAACATGCAAAGAGTTGAGTACTTTTTCAACCTTGCAAGCTGCATGAATGTATGATATCAACTGTGTAGACCAACCAAAGTTTAACTCATTTTTAGACTATTTTCTTTCTTTTTTTTAATTTGTGTGTCTTAGAACTCAACTTATCAGCACCTGACTCAGCACAGCATTCAATTGTGATTTTATTGTATTGATTTGTTGATTTATTTTGTCAGTACAGTATGTTTTGGAACAGTGTGTATTGTAATGTTGCTCTTCTAGCAACATTACAACAAACACTGTTTCAAATTATGATGCATCTTGGCCACAGGTACATGTGCATAAAACGAAAAGAAATTGCATTTTCATACCAAATATTTTCGCCTAGACTTTAACTGTTCGTTCCTTTTTTATTGGTCTTAATTTGAATGAACTTATAATCAGAATGAAGCTAAAAAGGTCAGAGTGTCATGCTACCCTGAAAGATTATGGAAAAGTTAAACTGTCTTGTCTGTGAACTGAGAGAATTATTTTGCCATTGGTGTGTGCATGTGTGTGAGTGACGTGTACATTTCATTATTTTTTTTTCTCACTTCAAGTCACCTTGCTCTCGTTATCTTTCTAGGATCCATCCAAGAAGTATCTTTCATGGAAAAGTTTGAGAAAGCCACCATGAACAGGAAAGTATGCAGAAACTCCCCGACAACTACGTGCAACTTCACGAACATTCTGCAGACTGGCGCTCCATCATATCATCAACTATCCACATGCACCTGGCCTAGATGAACTTACAAAAAAGTTAAAAACATTCAAAAACACAGGTAAACCTATCAAACTGAAAAAAAGTTTCCATGGCATGGACCTTGAAGAAATGTTGACAATCATTTTGCCTGAGGCAAGGCTACATCTATATCTTTCAATCTTATCTTGAGGTGAACCAGCTCTAGATTCTCTCCAGCTCACAGAGTAAACATCCCAAGCTCCTCCTCTACTGTAGTACAAGAGATATCATGTACAAGTTATTATAATATTAAGCTAGTCAAATGGTGAAAGGATGGATCTAGACGTATACATGCACACATGCTGCACACTGGGCAATTACACCATTAATGATAGGCTTAGGTAGGCTTATGTGCGGAAACATGAGGATACTGATGAAGTTTAAAAAAAGAACTAAATGCCAGGCTAGTTTCATATCAAGTTTACAATGACTTAATTCCACCTGCCTGGGCTTAAAGGGACAGAATAGATGAAGGGACACATAGTTTACCTGGTAAGCAGCCAACAGTACTCAATCTTACCTCTAGAGCATCAATTCCAGCACATGGGAAACTTAACTACTAACCATAATGATTTTATATTTTATAAACATTCCACACATTTTAAAATTTCTGGCAACTAACACAAACTACATATCCCACATCTGCACATTACATTGTCACAAAGTCATGTAATTGCAGAAGCATACATTTATTGAAAGACCTCTACCTTAGTTTGTGAAAGCAAACAGTTAATTAAGGAGACTTATATATGATCTTTCCAAGCAACAATTTACAGTAATTGAGCCAATGTGTAATTTTCAATTAATGTTTATAGTCTGAAAAGTGGCATATAACCTTTGATTGGACAGCCTAGTGGTCTGAAGGTTCACCGCTATGGGGAGAGCTCTACCATACAAGATGTAACTGGAATGATGTAATTGGAGTGGCTGTCACTATGACAGAACTCTATGATTAGGTTTGTGATACATGTCCAACCACAACCCTTACCACTTGACACTCCTAGATGTAAATTTACAGGTTACATAGATCTTTTCCCACCTGAATGTGCTACTGCAGCAATCTGCTCTACTGGTCAGCTACAGTATGCTATGTACAGTATGGCACAGCAAAGCCACGGATTCCCCAAAACTCTCTGCTGTGGGTATTCACGAGTGACTATACTTACCCCATGCTTACTTACGTTTAAGTTTGACTTAGCTCAGAGAGCCCCCAAAATCAATACTGACACCACCCCCCCCATCCCCTTAGGCCTAGAATCGCCCGACGTTTAGCACATAGGCACAGCTGCCACCAATGGATGATAACAGACGTAAGAGACCCAGGCAGAGAAATTTCCCTTGTGCAAGAGAGATACATGGTACTTCATTATATTTGCCTACCACTCATACATAGGCCATAAAGTGTAACCACAGAGTTGCCATGGTGAACACAAAGACAAAAGCTGCGGTGAATGGATATTTAATGATGAAAGGAAAACAATGAAATAGTTAAAGTATTATGGCCGCTTTTACTGCCTATGAAACATCTTGGACAGTGAACATACAATTAGCAGATTACAGAAGAATACATTCATTAATCTTGAAGATAATCCAGAAGACATCAACATAGGCTGTCCCTTGGTTACAAGACAAACCCACAACATTTGTCACAGCTAGCCTGTTCTAGACTTACTGAGTTTGGTTGCTTCTTTCATTATCACATTATATCCAGATACCAGGCTCACGGCGAATCGTTTATTAGTTTACTATTACGTAACCTAACAATGCACCTGGAGTGTTGTTTTAGGGGCCCAAAGCAATTAGGACATCCATTAGAAGGAAGTAGTAGACCGTTTGCACAAACTTTCACCGTGGCATGTGAAACCGACCGGAGCATTAGCCGCGTGACAGTATAACCGCCACCAAACAACTGTCAGGCTGCTGTGTACACATCAGAGAGGAGAGCTGTGAAAGAATACCACTTTTACTCTATATTTACCAGCCATGGTTAACTCAATCAGTCAGAGGTGATGACATAGGCATCTTTGGTCTCTGGATGATAATACCAGCACAGTTAAATGAGAACTGAGAATTTAATCTCGTTATATATGTGGGAGTATCGTTGAGAGGTGCAGAATATAAACTCACTGTACTCTTGGTGGGGTTGCCAAAATAGAGCATTAAGATTATCAGTGAATACCTATTTCACTTAAATTTGTGCACCCTCCAATTAAAAAGTTAGGCCTACACGTGTGCAGAGAAGCCTGAAGTATGACAGAAGTCACAAGATATTTCTAGTTGGAACTAAACATGATGAAATTTTTGATACATTTTGAAAGGAAGTTGTGTAAATATACTACAAGTCAACAAACTATTTAGTTCGGTAGCAACAGGGACTTGCGAACATTTTAAACTTTGAATTGCATTTATTCCGAGGTAAACCCTTGTACCAGGTCTGTTGAGATGGGGAAAAATTGGATGGTTTCATATTTTCCTTTGTTGGATGAGAACCATGAAAAAACAACTGTAGCCAGGGCATCCCACCTCAGAGTCTTTTCAAAATACCGACCCTCCTTGAGTTTAACTTCTCATGCAGAAAGGCTTTTTGCTATGAATGACACTATACACACTCTGCTAGACGGACGGACGGATCTGCATGCACAGTGCTCAGGCTACACTTTAGCAAGGGTGTCTCTTCACAACAACAAAAAATGAGATAATTAGAAGCAAAATATCCTCTCTTTTTTCTTCTTTTGTCAATCACAGCATGTGAAGAGGGAGAGGTGTCAAAGAAAACGAGGCTGTTTATGGCTGTCTGTCACGCCTGATAACAATGCCCATTGATTTGGTCTGATCTATGACTTGGTTAAAACCGGACAGGGCCAAATGGTGTGTCAACAAGCCACCTTTTTGTCTGTTGCGGAAAAAATAGGTGCAAGTTTGATTTCAAAACGGCAAAGGCTTGCGGAATTCCAGCAACAAAAATTTTGTTTTCACAAGCAATCGAGCAGAAGCATAACTGTTTGCATAAAGAAATTTCCAATGGATGGAGACCCTTTTCATACCCAAATACAGTACCACACCACACGACCAAGGACAGTACTGTATGTGTGCCCCAAGTTCAATTAATCTTTCATGTAATTCTGCATTACATGAATTAATGTACACAGTGCAAGCAGAGCAGCCGGTAACTACCCTACAGTACTTAGCTATTAGGTATGTGGAACGCATGCATGTAGAAACTAGCCAGGACTGGAATACTACTACACAGTGTGTGCAGGTAACAACAAAATAGTGTATACCATGGCCGGCAAAGTTTTAATGAATGATCCCTTTTGGGAGGGGGTAATAAACGCCTACTGTAAGTGCTAGAGGTGAACAGTCTATACAAATTGGCAACAAACATCTTTGACAGATAATGGTTAACCTCTGACATAATTTTCAAACTCCTACCTGTGGGTGGTGCACAAATGGTATTTAAATGTGACCTTGGCTATGAAATATATCTGGCAGAAAAAAATTCTCTAAAACTTAGGTGAAAACCAAAAACTGTGGAAAAAAGTGTACAGAAAGTACAGTTGAAAGGATGACGTAGGTAGTTGTATTTTCTGAGTGTAAATTCTGAGTGAAAGCCCCTACCCCTCAAAAATAAAATGATACTTTTTGAAAAAGTTGATTCCGATGTAATTTAAGTTGTGTTTTTAATCAAAAACTGAGCAAGAACTTAATTAATACACCAACAGCAAGTGAAGGGTGTGTTTACATGCATACGTTCTTTGCAATAGGTGACTAGAGTTTGAAAAAGACTTTGCCTGATTGGTTATTGGTTCTAAAGAGTTAATGAGCACGTTCAGTAGTATGCAACCTTCATATTACATTTATTAGGGAAGCCATTTGCTACGAACAGTGTGAAAAGCTTGTTTTTGTTTTTTTTTGTTTTTTTGTTTTTTTCAATATTATTCTATCCTCCTTTTACATTGAAACCTTTCTCAACCACAGGTCACACCTAAAACAGACCACCTCAATGTTTTGGCCACTCAGGGATTTTTCTGGGAAACTTTGTAGAAATGTTTGCTTAGACTACATCAGTTTGTATTTATGTTTAGAATTTTGGCAGGGACTATGAATTGTTTGTGGCTCACAACATGACGAAAGTCTGCACAGATCAGAATGAAAAGCCTAAATAAACCAACTCATCCTCCTTATAGAGTAAAAAACTGCAGACTTGCTGATTATTCAGATCACACTTTGTGAGGAGCCAAGCATACATTAGTGTCAAATTTCATGAAACTTCTAGTACTACACATCAGAACTTGTAAACTCCTTCCAAACAGATACCATAAACAGTGAGGTAAACCCTGCCTGCATGCTTGTACTTCAACTAGGTCACAACCTCACTACAAGCAATAGGGTCAAGTTTTTGAACAATTCTACATCTATTTTGGAACCACCTTAGTCCAAAAAGCAAGTTCCAATGACTTTCATCATTCACAGTGTGTAAGAGGGAGGCAGTGCCCTTAAGGAACATGGCTTTTGTTTATTTGACTGAAGTTGACTACAAAGGGGAGCTCAAGGTAAAGTTGGAAGGTAATATACTGTTTATTCAATACAGTGTTTGAACCTGACAAACAAGTTCACCACAATACAGTACATCATACATTATGCCTGTGCATGTAGATGCATGCCACTGTCCAAGCTTCTATGCATGTACAGTATGTACAAGGAAAGGCCTTGAGGAGTATCAACTTGTCAATGTACTTGATGTGAGCGGTATTTATGTTATGGGTGCATCTCAGAGGCTAAACCGTTTCACCCTCCATTGGCATTAAATTTAAAGTTTCCATTTCGTCACGTTTGTAGTCTGCTGAACAGAATGGGACAGTCATGCAAGGGAAACTTGATTTTAGGCTATGTGTTGTCTTGATATTGTGATATCGGCAAATGGTATCATTATGAGCCTGTGCTCCTGATATCGTCTGTGAAATGACCAAAACGGTATCATCTACTTGCACACTTGAAAAGTGTAAATGTTTCCTAAATAAGCGCAGACTTGGATCACATAATTAATACCAAAGGCTATACATGGACACAACAAATCAAATCTTCAGGTATATACTGTAGTACTTAACTTAAATGAACTAGGTCCCTGGTTTGATTTACATGAATAGGAAGTGTCATGTCAGAACTAAGATTTGAGGTATGCAATGTGACTTCTGTGCATAACACATAGTATTTATCCAGATGTACTTTGGTTTAAACTTACCCCTATGATACTGTTATACCATTTGACAATGGAGGAAAAGTGTTCCTCATATCGTTTTTGAAAATTTCCTATCACGACAACAATACTACTTGACATTCCTGGTAGGTCTGACTGCAATAACTTAAATGTCATTTTCAGTACATTCAGGGAATTTTTCAGTTTGCATCCAAATCATTTCTCAAAGAGACTCTTCCTGCATGATACAATATGACACGATAAGCAACAGGCTTGGGGTAATCGTAATCAGTAATCGATTATGATCAATTACCTTTTTGTTTAAGTATTTATAATTGTAATCAATTACTTTTGTGAAAGTTGTAGAGTAAGCTCAATAGTAATCAATTACATTGGCAACATACTCATAATCGCCTTTTATTTATGATTTACTTTGAAACTGAATTTATACGATGTTCAAAAGAAGTACAAGTTATGAAACACTTTTTTTTCAATAGCTGTTTTGTTGGAGTGCCTATAGAGCTTATTTTCCTGCTTTCCTGCATGCTCCAGCAGTCTAGCCCAACGTATCTGAAGTTCAATCACGATTACACTGCAAAGTAATCATAATCGAATACTTTCCCTGTCACCGTAATCACGATCGCACAATCTGATCGAGTCCATTACGTTCAGATGTTATCACCCCAAATCTGACATTACACAGCCATCACAGTCGCATCTGAGTTACAGTTTTGTGAAGTCCTCAAGAAGGTATAGAGACTTGCACAGGGTCTGCAAAGGGACTACGTGAGCATTGGCTGTTAAGCCATACAAAAGATATAAATGTCCAATATATATTACAAAGATTCAATAAGTCATGCATCCAACTCAATTTAGGTGACTCAATTTAACACTATGAAAGAATAAGATATACTTTGTCTTTCTTGACTTCTATTTGTCCTTTTTTATTCTTTTCTCTGGATCTTAATTTACACGATCAAATCATGCAAACTGTACAATATATATATCATCTGGGGATAGTACAATTCATTAAACTTAGGGAGTGTCATAGACTGAGTGGACTATGTGTGTGGTGCCAAATCATAAACGACAATGATTAAATATAATTATATGATGAGTTCACCTGTAATTTACACTTCTGGTGTATGAGTGGGTGCATGCTATAGGGGCAAAGGCAGATTCAGGGCTTGGTTGGGAGTTTGCAAACAAAAAGTTTTACTTATCCCCAGACCAGAACTTACCAGAGATTGACTATCATCTATGCTTTTGATTAACTTCTATGCATTCCTACTAAGTAATCAAGACCGCTGTGTGAAGGTTTTCCTATGGCTCCTTGAAGATATTCATATGTAAGGGCTAGGCTACCAAAAATGGGTACTAAATGAAAACAAGATTATCAGCCAGCCGGTTGCATGAGAGATTGATCTAGCCTGAGAGACCTTCAAGACACCAAGCATGCCTTTATCATCTACACCACCAGTTGCTACCATGACACAAACCAAATGGCCTCATTAGAAGGTGAATGTAATATAAGGTTCATGAACTCAAAATTGGGAGGTGCTTATTAGGGAACTAAATTCAAAATGTGTTCCAAAAGAAAGCATTCAGATTTGAAGCACTGCCAAGGTGACTGGGGAACATGAGTTTGCAAAAGTCATTAATATGACATACAATATATCAGGCAACTACCCAGCTGCTTTTTCAGTAAGGGTTGGGGGTCTGGCCTGCAGGGGATAGCCCCCGTGCACACTGTGCATGCAAGACCATCTAAACAGAGAGCCGCCTTTGTTTGGGGTGAAGCATATCCAAAAAATGTTGGCTTTACAAGACCCCCACTTTCAGATGACCAGGGACAGCATTTCCTGGGTGTCCTACGCCACATGCACCAACCTTAAAATAGGGATCATCACATGTCTGCACTTTCTCAATTAATGAAAGAACACCAGGCAAATAAAATAGTAGTAAATACATATCACTAGGTTGAGATGATAAATGAATCACAGTGAATTATGTATGGTCTCTCACATAATTCTTGGAACAATTGGCAAATATTGGAAGGAGAGTCTGAACATACCTATATCAAATTTGGGGAGGACAAAGGGGGATATGCCCCAGCCATCCCCCACTTCTCTCAGATGTTACATACCATGATATGAAATCCTGATTTAAACAATTATTGAGCAGCAAATAACCCCCCATGACAATTGGAGGGGGAAACACTGTTTTCGACTTAAACGAGGGAAGCACGGTAAACTTGAGGTTTTCCAAAAAGGGAAGCATGGCTCACTAAGTCACAGAAGTTGTCCATATCAATCATTTCTATTATATTGTTCGCATTCTCAGATTCAGCATCAAATCCATAAAATACTTCTCTGCCAGCTGTAATATGCCAGCTAAAAGTCAAGGTATCCAATGGAACATCATTTAAATTTTTACAACCAGGTTGGGCAATATGTTCAATACAATCAGTAAGGATGTGATTCTGAATAGAGACTCATTTTCCCAAAATGAATCTTAAATCACAAATGTCAACTAAAGTAAAAAGATGATCCATTCCATTAAGAGAGCTGGAAAAATAAATACTTGTACAATACGGTACTTAGTATTACAAAAATTCAATTGAAACCAAGCAGATCAAACAAAAACTTGTTTTGCACACAATTAATGGGCCATTGTGTTATTATCTAATCCCACAGTATGAAGGTCTACAGAATACGTAAAGACCCATAATACCTACATATACTGTCAAATCTACCACCAGGTAACATACCTTGACAACACTGCTCACCAAATCATGCCAGACTATACATATATACTAGTGTGCAGCACACTATTAAACGGACCCCGCTGTCACATCCTTTCCTTTCAATTGTTTTGTTTGACTTGAGCAAGCAATAAATATTACAACAAAAAGCCTAGGATACTGAAACTGCCACATAAAAGGCTATGAAATTAGAATAATATGGTATTGTTAAACAGAACTAAGTAAATAGCAGGTGCTATGAATGAAATATTACAATCGTGCCTCCGTACCTGCACATGTATTGATGGCCTATCCTATCAATGTTACCACAGCAATACGTTACATGTGACAGAAATGTTCGCTGAAAATGGACGGCTTTTATGTACTTGACGAAAAAAATACCTGCCAACAAGGCAACAACACGTGAGTGAGGTTGATATAAGGTTGCAACGCAAGTTGAGAGCATATGGTAAAATCAATGCAAATGGCAAAGAATTTGTGCACACAATACATGCGCACCAGTTTGAAAGCTACAGTTACATAGTGGCAAAGCCAATGAGAGAACTCAAATTCAGTTTCCAATTAGATGGGGAATATGCTGGAGTAGTAAACAAAACTTTCTTTTCCTGAATAAAGGATCTTAATTAAAGACTTTACGCATTACAGTACAAAATGGGATATTCCATTGTCCACTTCTCAAATTCTGTGATTTTTCTGTTTTCGGTGTTCCAATTTCCCTTTCAGATATAAACAGGAATTGCAGGTTTCTGTGATCTTCCATCACTCTGGTAAAAATTGCCCAGAGTGGGTAAAATGCATGTGGAAATAGAGAATACTTTTTTATCAATGAACAGTTTTGCATTACGAAGAAAACCACTTCAGGGTAACAGAATCATTCAATATCGCTTAAAAATTTAAATGCTTTACAAAATGTTGCATATTTCATGTATTTAAATCAAGCTACATTACATGCCTTCTTTTCTCAGTTGAAATGTATCAAAAAGCTCTTGTTTAAACAATTTGGAAAGATTGTGCAAAACTTCCATGAATTTATGATAATAAAATTCTCACTTAAATTTAAATGTATAGCAAACAGCCTTATCACCTGAGGTATTACGTGCATATTCCATCGCACATGAAAAAAACAGTCCACTATTTGTAAGCTACAGAGTGAATGTTAAAGAAACGTTTAAAAAATTTTTGCTGCTTTGTAATTCCAGAGGATTAAAATATTGGGATTCAACCTTGAATTTGTAGAAAGAGGGCTTCTTTGTGTTGTGATATACTGTGGCGTTACAATAACATTACAGACACATTTCTAGGCATACTGCAGTCAGTGCTATCGCACATGGGGATTGTTCAGTTGATTCCAACAAGGTGTCTTGGCCAGCTGCAGCTGGTCGACTGGGGTCAACTCCCATACAACAGTCAGCTTCAAAATTTGATAAAGCAATTCTTTAAGTTTTAGGAAGGAAACTTGCAACAGCACTGTAAACCATGTGCATTTCGTCGATTTAAATTTTTGTTTAAACAAGATTTTTTAGAAATCTTCTCCAAATTTGGTAAATTCTATGAATTTCCATAGAAATGTTCAATTTTTTTTTCCATGATTTGTGGCGATTGGAGAAAAATTTGCTAACCACATACAGTATATACAGAAGTACCAAAGATGCAACTACAGAGTTATCTTTTGGGAAACAAGTAGGCAGTGTTGGACTGTTAAATTAAGTAAGATTGCAGACAGCCCTCCTTTCACCATTATGGTGTCAAAATTTGTTTTGACTTCTTGTGCAACTTCATGTACTTCACTCAATCATGTTTAAAGACCAGTACTTTTTCACCCTCAACTTTTAAGCAATCATTATCTTCCTTCTCTTAATGTGCAGTGGCATCCAAAGAAGATGCAAAAAAAGTCTCTGATCTGAACTTCCTGCCCTTGTTGAAGCTTGATCATGGGGAATCAAATTTCCATAATCTATATGAGTTCTTTGTAAGCATCCAAAATGGCAATATACCAACCAATAATTCATACATCATGTGTAGTTAACAACGTAATGTTTGGAAAAATTGAGATGGAAATTATTCAATTGTTGTAGACTGTTTGCACCAACATGGAACAATCCACTTTAGTTATAACCGCTTTATTTTACTCCTAAACCCACCACATTTTTTAGCAAGCTCAACCATCAGGAAGAAGCCTTGGACTCATTCATGTCCTCCATATTTTGTAAAACTATTCCTACTTTACATGAGAACAAAAAAACAGATGAAAACTTTTTTCACACAATTAAAATTTGTCAAAATGCTTCGTACACCCCTTCAAGGGGGTCCTAGTGTTCTCCATGTGCAGCAACAAAGCAATCACCACATAGGTAAGAAGTTTGAGGGGAGGGATGTCTCTTTTCAAAAGCTTTTGGTACTTGAGATGGTATGAGTCAAGATGTTGCCACAGAGATGATTTCTTGCTCCAGTAGCCTATTGTCAACTTTTTTCAGGGGTCGAGCAGAGCTTTTGTAGGGGACAGGGTTTTTTTTTTAAGGCAAGCACTCACTATTTGTGGTTGCCATTTTTAAGTTTTCTCTCAGGGCAGACTGTCCTCTAGAATCCCCTGTGTGGAAAGCAAGGGTCCAGACACTGATTTATGGCACTTTGTACTCTCCATCCACGTTCAGTCGCTCCTTCAATAAATACAGTACAACCAAAACTCAGCACCACCCTGCCTTCTACAATTTCAACCTGATCTTTCCTCCATGATCTGCTGGTGAACTTGCTCACTTAATCAATTATGATGTCACCTTTTCATTTTTTCTGTGTAGAAGTTACAGCACTAACTTACTTTGAATACAAAACCAAGTCAATCAGATTCTAAATGCCATAACTGCCACTGTGAGTGCACAAAAAGGACTCGTATTCTAGTTCTCAAACTGACTCAACTCAGTGTCAGCAGGTGAAAAGGAATGTTACTTCCACCCTGACTGATTTTGTCTTCCCCGATTTTTTTTTCTCTTTTTTTCTTTTGTTCCTTTCTTTTTTTACTTTTGGCCTCATTCATAACTCCTACAGAGGAGATTCTGTCTATTGTGAAATGAAAAAAATTCTGTAAACATGTGGAGTACAAAATATTGCAGATAAAGCCATCATGAATGAACACAGATGTCAATTTATGCCAAGACAGCACTTTGAGGGCCAACGTTTTGACTCGGTCGTTATTTCCATCTCGACCCGTACCTCTAGGTGGGAGGCAGAACGACGACTTGTGAGAAAACCATGACACTGTCAAAAAATAAAACCAATATTGCATGCACATGGCAATTAGAGAAGAGAACACAGCATGACTACTCTGCAGTACCAGACTTGCAATGTCACAAAAACCATGAAGAGTGTTCTCAAATCAGCTGGGGAAGATATTCTAAACAAAAATTAACCTCTTTTTTTTCCATAATAACACAGCTAGTATTCCTGAGACATGTACAGACACATACTGTACTTTATCTCAGTTACACTCTCACTCTAGGTCTTACTAACAAGCACACACTTCCGTAGTACAGCAGGCCTGCCAATGACTCAGTTCTTGGGTCATAATTTGCAACATGTGACCATATTGTAACTTCAAACTGTAGCCTTCTGCACATGACATCAATGATTGTGAGGGAGGAATCGCCACATCAAAAAGTTTTTACAATTTGACTGATCCAAGAATGGAGGGAAACAAAAGTCCTATTCATTCAAATTTGCCAATCATCATTTAAAACATTTAGACTAACAAAGACTTCATGCAGATCTAACCAGATACCTATGAAATCTAATACAGTACAAATATTTCTTTTCAGCAATTTTTTTTTCTCTTTTTCTTCAGTTTTTGTCTAGCTAAAGACAGAAGCAATGCAACTTCATGGTGTGGTAAATACTGTGCAACCTAAAAGTGTGAACACCAAGTACTGAGACCAACTAACTATCTCAGAATCATCTATATATATTCAGTGCAATTGCAGTAAGGGGACAATACATTTTAAGATAATTGTTTGTATTATATTATCTAAGTCAACAGTGAAGAGCTCTTTTAATCTTCTTTCTGACACCTCTAATCATTGCGTTTCTAACTATTTATGTAGAACTAACTCTTTTTCTTTGTGTGTAGGGGAAGGAGGTGGGAACACAGAGAACAGGATGTAGGTGAAAGAAGGGAGACCATCTGGTATACCTTTAAATCCCCCATCCCCCCTTCCCATTCCCAACTGAAAAAAGAACAAACAAAATCAGTTCTATGGGTAAAATGTTGTCTGTGCATGGGCTGCGATGGATGTGTTTATTGAAGCCTTGAAGGGTGCAATTTTTCTTTTGAGTTCATTATTAGACCATACATGTGGTAGTAGAATCCCTGAGAGTGGGAAGATGCGGATCAGCAGTCATCCTCCAGATGTGATGCATGTGACGGGTCACATCCTGTGATGTCATCATCTGTCTCGCGTAATTCCACACATGCAGGGACAGGAAGTGGCGGCCCTTTTCCTCGAGGGGTCGAAGCACTATTGTCAGGGGGGAGGGAAAGTTCCTAATTTATCAGAAGCAACAGATGACTATAATGTTCTACATGCCCTACAAGATTTTCTGTGGAAGTTTCCGCTTGTGGTTTTACTTTCCACGATTACAGTTAAATTCTGAATCAAAATGGGATGATCTGAAACAAGATGGGATGTTAATTTTAACTGCCTCCACATGTGTATTGATTGCTATGAACAATGATGATACATAACTGTACATTTACACAGTCTCAAATTAAACGACATCATACTCTGAAGAGATCAAAATTTCTGGAATACTGTACACGTAAGATCCAGGTCAACGTACTATGAAGTATACCGTGGTAAGATGGCTAGAAAATTGCCACTGTCTAAGAATGGGTTAGTTGTGTATGTGCAAAACAATAGACACAATTGACTTATTAATACTTGCCATATGTCGTCCACGGGAGATGCCACTGATAAAACCCCCAAACCAATATTTTCGCAAAATGTAATCAGGCAGAGGCATAGGAATCCATCCACCTGCTTCCCCACCCTTTGTCCCGATTTGTTGATCTACGTAAGTCACGTGAGACGATTTCATAAATGTGCAAATGGTTGAGATTTCTTTTCACATCTTAGCCACTTTATTGAGTTCCCACTTCAGCTCCGCCATGATTCTAGAGAAATGCTTTCTTGATCATTGAACTTTTCGATACCGTGGTATCGATACCCAGGACGATGCTTGCCGGCCTGAGGAAAATGACTCTGTAGGACATGCTCTACTGACTGTGCATCAGAATGATGATCAGATATTACTAAATCATTCATGAATATTTCACAGCACGTCCACTGTGCAGTCAATTCCTCTACGTATACCTGTGCATGCACATGTGTGCATGTTACAAATTTATGCACAATATGGTAAAAGGCGGTCTGCCGTGACGGTAAGAAGTGTGCTGATCGAACCACTGACGGCACTAAAGCAACACTGCCAGTCGTTCGTGGGAGGAATTTACGGGTAATGCTACTGTACCATGTTTTCGTTTTCACCTGAGAAAATTTCAGTGTTCTAAATGAGCCTTGAAACTGCATGCATGGCATATATGCACTTAGTATAATCTGAAGTGATAGCAGCATTCCATTCAGAGTGGGACACACAATTTCAACTGAAAACTAATTGAATTAGCAGTTTCTGCATTTTTTTTTTTCTCACTACGTAACTCTGAAAGATGGCATGTGAAGTTTATTTTAATATCTCCCTGAGATCCACCTCTAAATTTACATTAATTTTTCATAAGTTAAGCACTGAGGGATGTGCTGTCCATACCAGACCCCACGTAGCAGCTAAATAAAGACCCGCTATCAAGTCTGACACCACATATTCATCGTAGAAATTTTTTTTTCAGTTGCTATTAAGACGTAAATTAGCAATTGAATCACAATCTAAGCATTGATTTCAAGGAAAAATGACAATTATATGTTTAACTGACATTGTAGATAATTGTGGATAATCGTGACCAATTATCAATAGGTGAGATACAGTACCAACAATGGATTGATGCACGTCTCAATAGTTACTTCATCCATTCAGCTAACATTTTAGCCAAAAAAAATAAACCACTTTTCTTTGTACCATAGTTATCACTCTAACTGATGAAATTGAAAGAAGCATGCCCTAGATGTTACTTTCCAGACTGGTATCAAATGAAAGAGAATGATGGAAGATTAACAACAAAGGCTATTTTTTTCCCCCTTCAAACAGCACATCCTGAATTAAAAGTTACAAGTGTGAGAGTTGAGAGTTAAAAAGAGTCTCTTAAAAAGTTTGATTGTTTGCTCATGAATCTGTACTTTCCAAAGTTCAGTGGTCATCAATTTCGGTGGAAGGAGCCATACCCAAGGACAAGGTTTCATTTCTGACAGAGCAGAAAATGTAAGATATATTCCATTGAGAAGAATTTTGTGTGAGAAGTTGAAGGTGTTAAGAGCACTTATACCTTCTCAGTAGGCTGTGTCTGAATAGTAAATTACATGACTTTAACACCTGTCCTCTTCAATGTTGCTAATTTTCACCATTTGGGATTTAGTCTTCTGGGCCAGTTACTCAGGGTGGTGAATTGAAAATATACTAAACTACAGGAGATGGTGTTAGCAACCACTCTCCAAGAATTTTGCAACAATTAAACTTGCTGATTTGAACAGGGGTCTGCATCATGTGCTGTATGAATACTTTGTCTACATGATGGCTCTGTTTAGAGACAATCTTGTAACAAGGTGAAATACTTTGGAAAATGAGCTGATATTAAATATTGGACATATGCACATGTGTACAAAATTCTTGCTCTATTAACTTCGTTGAATATGAGGTTTAATAATCAATGTTGATATCATTTCATCCTCACCAACCGAGGTCTTGTCAATATGACTTTTCTGCTGGAAACTATCAATGTTACCATGGTACTGTACAGCATGTATAGATGTTCCCTGGAATATCTGTGGGCCAGGTGGGCAGGTTTGGAACAGAGGGTTGAGGCAAGGGGGGGAGGAGGGTTGCCTAATGCCAAAAATAACACAAACTACAACACCTACTTGTACAGTATTTACTTGAACAGTATAGCATATAGGGTTTGTAGTACAAATGCTAAAAGTGAACTTGAAATCATAGTTTTCTAAAAGAATAAATTTGATGCTTATTTTGTGATGTTGCATGCTCTCTGCAGTTTACATTTATGATAATGTGTATTCTGCAATCTGCTTGGTAATATGAAGCATACCATCTCCAACTTTGTATCAGGAAAAGGTACAAGACTTAGCTAGCACCAACCTGAGATTTACGCAACAGCAAAAGTGTACTACGTATAAGACAAATGCAACATTTGCAAAACAATATGAACAAACCATCCCCTCCACAATAAATATTATTTCTTGAGAGTTTCAATGACAGAGCCATTTCTTTTTATCTCTTAAAGTCACAATTCTTCAAGTATTCAATCATTGGCAGCCCTGTCCTAATAGCAATTGGCATTCAACAATTAGCTGATAATGCTGAACTTGAGGCGCAATCTATACTTCGTCCAAGACCGGAGAATCCTTGGCCCACTGAAAGTATTACCTTGCCTGTCAGACAGAAGTTCTCCCTATCAATGACAGTTACAGCCTACTGTAGTATTAACTGCACTGTTCCACCTACCCATCTCTAATGTGACATGAAACGAGGAACTCAAAACTAGCCTTGTAACGAGACAGTTACGACAGCTGTCTTGGCATTTTATGTTCGTCAAAAAAAATGGAAGGGTGTCACAGCTAGATTTCAAACAGACTGACAACAAATTATGCTATTTGGTTTCTGGGGTAACCTGCAACCTAGTGAGTTGCAAGCCTGTAAATTCCTGGTTAATAGTTTTTATGGCAAAAGCAGTCAAAACATGCGAGCAAATGTTGTGATTTGCTCCTTTTGAAAATGAAATTTGATTTCATCTGGACAGGGTAATGGTGCATATAGTACGAATAAAATTATTGTCTGACTAGCAGGGATGTACAGTGAATAACCATTCACCTGCCACTGCTGTCAGCCTGACTTAAGTACCTATCAGTATAATCTTTATCAAAAAGGTGGTGGTGGAGACATGGCAGAAGCCTGCATATATCTACACATGCATGTTATGGCAGGAATACAGGAATCATAAATTCAACATTTTCATTCTAGTCCAGAAAGGTCAACTACTCACATCTTATCAAAACCAGAAATCTTATATGGTCATCTACTGTAAATATGTGCAGGACCTGCAGTACTTAGATAGTTCTCAGACACCTAAAAGTCTGCTCAGCCTTCGAAGCAGCTGCTTGTTTGAACCGAAGACTTTCAAATTTAAAAACAAAGGGTGGCATGAAATAATTCTGAAGCTTAATATCCTCTCTAACTCTGTAAAAGATTAATGTACACATCACATAAACAAGCTCTACCTATGAACTCAGCTATGCTCTCTTCTTTTCAAAACTAAAATTTTGCCTCCTTTTATTTCATGTGCTCCATCCTTTTCACTCCAAAGTTAGAAAAATCCATTTCCAACTTATATTCAAGTGATCCACATACTGTAACCACTGGGAAATTCCACAACAGACCCCAACAGTCAGTTTGTTTATATTTGTGACATCTTCAACTGTCAGTCCATAAAAGCACTCTCCATTTCATGCACACAAGTCTCAAGAGAACACTTCAGTCCCATGCAACTGTTTCTACAGACCCCAGCCGGTCCTGCAAAATTGCATTTAACAGGTCTTCATCAGTTCATTAACCAATTTCAAAATCTGCCGTTCCACCTGCCTCTCAATTTTCCTGTCCCAGACTTGGTATCCTCTTCATGATATTGTCACAGTTGCATGAACAAGATGGATGATTATGTTTCCCGATTATAAACACGGGAAGATATGCCGATACAAGCCGAGGAATCCTTTCTGATACTGACATATTGTTGCATGAAAATTTTGTGCAAAATCCAGCAGACTTTAATTGAGGCAATGCATCACTTCTTGCAATTTATAAAATTCTGGATTTTGACATTTCAAGGACAAGGGGTTTCAGCTAAGCACTCTCCCGAAAGTACATCTACAGACATATCTCACTCTGGCAGGCAGGCAGGCTCAAATGACACAGAAGGTTAAAAAAGTACAATGGCAGCTACAAACGCAAGCATAGTGTTTAAACCAGAAGCAGTTTTGTCCTTCTCAACTGACAAATGAAGGCAATTGCAAAAGAGACATGCAATGTTCAAAGCCATAACAGTTGAGGGAAAGTTAAACAATTTGATTTCATAAGGAGCACAAAATACAGAATCATTTCTCCAAAACAGGAAAGGGAGGTCCACCTTAATTGACTGAAATAACTGAAGCCTGCTTTCAATATCTAGCTACGGAGTGAAGCTGAAAGGATGAGTGATTAGCAGTGGCACATAAATTGGGAAGTTGGTACATCCAAGAAGATGGCGTTGTGAAGGAAATGAGCGTAGGGATCAAAGGACAGGAGCGTTGAATGATAGAAAGATGAAATTTAAGACAGTTTGTGTCATGAGATACTGTACATGCCATAGGGTATGCCATTAGGATAGACCACAACGGCTTCAATTCACCCTCATATCACACTGTCATTCACTGCAAACAATAATGTTCCAAAAACATCATCCATGGAATTATGGTTCAAATTTAACACTGTATTACGGTACACAGAAATTTGGCAACATAGGCAAATTTGACAGTGGCTGTAGTATGCAGTGTGAAGTATCCAATGTTTTCTAAATGGTAGAGGGCTTCAAAATTTAAAAACAAAGAATAGCCAAAGTAGACACCTATAGGTTAAGTAAACACACCAAAATCCATCCTGCTCATCCCCTCCTCCCCCCACACACACCTCCTACCTTGTTTTCAGTAACTTGCATCAAGATGTTTTAACAACAGGCGACCATTCCACATACAGAATAACCCAATCAAAATATTTGTTAAAGATTCTTCCATATGTCTTGTAAGATGAATACATGTATGTTGCACATTAATTGCAAAAGAAACCAAACCCTGAACCTATGTGTGGCAAAGTAACAATCCATATTGACTAAGTGGGTAACAAACACTACCATCATGTAATTCGGCTGCACGTATGGTACATAGCAGGTGCAAAGTATAGAGCATGTTACCTGAATATTCTTGAAAAGAGGGAAAGAAAAAGAAAAAAAAATGCTACAGAAAATGTAGAAAAGAACATTGCCCTCACCATGAGATGTTTTCCACATAATGCTTAGCAATTTTATGATT
>VJOZ01025384.1:3660-18019 GCA_009801055.1 Stichopus horrens
AGGGGGTTATCCATTACAGAGGAGTAGCCCAGTAACTGACTTTTTTAATGCAAGGATTGGCCACGCAATAGATAAATTTACCAGTAAATTCTCCGCAGTGTATTAGCCACCTGCATTATCACTCGATCTTTTTCTAAATGAATCATGTATATGCACTCTGTAGAAAAATACTGGCTCAATGACAGAACTTTTGAACCCAAACGTCATTTACAAGACATACTTAAGTGAGATTTTTTTTTTGTTTTTCTTTTTAAATGCATGAGAAGTACAGTTAAGAAAACTGCCAATGCAGACTGTTTTGTTAGACTGTTTTGTTGCTAATTGAGAAAGGAGCTTGCCCAACTTTTGGCTGGTCTAAATAGTTTCTATTTATTACTTTTGTCAGAGTAGCAGCCATCATGTTTCATGGCTAATGTGATAAGAAGGCTGCACACAACAGCATGTGGAGTCTCAATTACTTCTGTCTGCCCTCCCTGTAACCCTTACATACATTTGTACGTTCATGTACTCATATCATACAATGTTGTACCCACATGTTACATTGAGCTCATGCATTCCTGCAACTATGGTACAATGCCATTCAGCACTGTTGTTCCTATACACACACGTACCAGCAACATGTTCAGAGTTTAGTATTTTGATGGTGGCAAGACTCGTTTAGTCACTGCCTGTCTGCGTAGAGGTTTATAGGCTAGCCACAACATTCTCTCTCAGTCACTGCACAATAAAATGAACTGACTAGGTCTCTCTGTCACCATGCAATAGATGAGCATGTAGTGTACATGTACAGAATGTTGGGGATATTTCATGTTTTGACTGCAGACCTGTTTACAAGGTCTCACAGATATAATAGCCCTTTGCTTTATTTGTAGGGTGGGGGGGTGGAGGGAATAGTAAAAAAATCTATTAACCTATAAGAAATGTGGAAAACCTGAAAAAAATGGCAATTTGTGAATACTGAGATACCACACCATTTAAATTATTTTGTTTTTGAGTTTTACTCTTTTTTTTTTCTAAATTTTGGATTGGTATTGTGGGAAGGGTGATGAGACTAATTGATGGGAGGGAGTGGTGTATGGGGGAGTCATGGAGCAGGTTAAGATTTTGGAGGTTGGTAGGGGTAGTTGAGGGTTTGAGAAAAATACATGTTAGTGTGATTTCTGTGCTAGCACACTCAGCTTTGTTGTCATGCCTTGTATTATACTTGAGCTCGGGGAATTTTAAAGCAGGCACTCATAATCATACTCCAGATTTTGGACTGCGTGTGTTCAAGGCCCTGCATCTGTACTTGAGTTGTTGTGTCCACATGTCAAGTCTTCAGGATACCTGAAGTAAGAACACTCAACTACTCCATTACTGAGCATCTATTTATCTGGTGGAAGCTGTTGAGAGAGAAAGAAGAAAGAGAGAGAGAAAAAAATTAAGTTAAAAAAAGGAAATCACTCGTTTGACAACATCTGATGGCAGTACTAAGCTTGAGGGTACTTTAATTAACACTCTGTAATGGTTGCACACACTAATTTATATACCAGATGATCATATCACAAGGTGAGATGAAACAAGCTGATACAGGCATTGCTTGTTGCACTTCCCTTAGCCCAGTTCCAATTTGCTTATATACACACTGGGTTATGTGCAGGTGGTAGCACGTGTTTGAAACTATGCTACATACAGGAACAGATGGTGTGTATGAAGAAAAAAAGGTAACATTAAGTGAAGCTGTCAGACATCTTGGTGTCACACCGTTGATAAGGCAGTATACGTTGTTTGATGGAGTGGATGTGAACACTGTTTTTGCAGGAAGCCCAGAGGCAGTGTAATTCAGTCACATACAGTTTTGTTCATGACATGTACTGACCAGGAGCAATAATGGTGCAAGACTTTCCCCCGAGAATGTTACGTGGATGAGCATGTATGTATGTCGATAAATGTGTGAATGTGTGTGTATGTCACATAAGACGTACAGTCATTGTTTGTCAGGCATTTGATGTATTTCTCCTCGAGAATCTTGCCTGACGGGCCACTGCTTAATAGCAGAGTGATTTTTGCAGAGTTTCACGTGCACTTTCATCGCTGCTTGAATTAGAGAAGCCAGGCATTGGCCTTCAAGAGCCCTGTCTCCGGTGATGTGTGCGTTGTGTTTTAATTGGAGTGAACTGAATGCAGCACTGCTCTGTAATGGACTGTAATTGGGTAACCAGAGAAATGCTCAGTATTTGAAGTATGCCTATGTGTGTATTATGTGCATTAATTATAGAAGCAGACCTAGCTCTGACACAGAGAGAGGTGGTTGGGGGGCTGACAGACCCCGTGTGGAGATTCTGCGAATTCTGTTCTTACCCTGTGTCACTTTGCCTCGGTGAGAACTAGCACCGTGCCATGTAAATGGAAGTCCTGAGATTCTAGGCCGCCGGCTGTCGTCACGCTGGAGTGAATTCGTCATTTGCGGCTGGCTCATCAGGGGTGTTCTGAGGTCAACGTGTTTTGTCAAGCGCAAACTGTGAAAGGTCTATATATATATATATAGATAGATGTCTGTGGAATGAACCATTGAATTGATGTTGGTGAACACAGTTCTAGCTGAATGTACTGAATGCACAAATAAAAATCATTGAACAATTGGAACTGTCAAGACCGAAGGGAGGGGGGTGGGAGGTGAGAACCTGATAAAATGAAAGGATAAAATTCAAAACCCCAGATAGGTATATATGGATGGGAGGTGGGTGTGAGAGATTGGTCTACCGGACTCTGCACATAATCTACGCACTTAAGTTTTACGAAGTGGAGTATGTGATGTGCACTACTATGTATGAAACATTTTAGATTTGACACACAAGGACACATGTAGCTCCTATTTAACTCTGACGTACATCTCACTCAGATGTTGAAGTTTTAGTGAGAGTGGTCAACAGTTTGATATCAAATGAAGGTGAGAGCAGTCATAGCCAGTCTTCACTTTACAGAAATATGATGGAGAGATGACGTCTCCATGGACATGAAGATGAGGAGAAAAATATCCCTCTGCATCTGCTTTGAGTTTTTGCATTGTTGGTTTAATTTATTCATGAATGCATCATTAGAAAAGTGGAGGGTTATATCTTGTCTTTGTATTTTATTTCGATTGTCTGTTACGATGACATCGTGCTCAGATCGTCTCTAACGCACTTTTTCTTCTGTTTCTTTCATATGCAGGACAGTGGAAGACAGATACGATACGTCGAATGCAAATTACGAATTTGAACGATCTTACGGACAGCATTATGGGCGTGAGAATTCACAGTACAGGGACGAGACTAGCTCGTCACCTGCATACAGAGAACGGCAAAGAGATAGGACTCGTGCAAATTTTTATTCACATTCCAGATCCTCGGATCAATATGAAAACGACCCGGACTACCTCAAGGATTCGTATGGAGAGACTTTCGGGGATGTTTCCTTGCGGAAGTCTCGTCATAAAACGTTCAAAACATTACCAGGCCAGAGCCCCTCGGCTCGCTCTGGCTCCGGGTCGGGTCGTAAGTCGAAGAGTAACAGTCGATCGCGATCTAGAAGCAAAAGCACAGACTCTCACAGCAGCGACACGGGTAGCGAGGGTTGGTCGCGGTCCCGGAGCAGGGACCGAGAGAGCGACGGGGAGAGTCGCAACACAGAGACCACGCAGAGTTCATTGGGAGGATCAAAGTTTGCTGGCTTGTGTGTGCGAAATTTACCAGCAAGATCCAGTGGTAAGTAGTCGCTTATCTTCAAATGCAATGAAACTGTCGTTCAGATGTGTCTGAGAATGTTTCTGGATAATTGCCATGAAACTTGGCAGCTATTTGTTGACATTTTCTGCTGTGAGTAAACAACCAATGTATCATTGTTGCCTGTCTGTCCATTCAGTGGTGAGTAATAGAGTGTCTGCTATGACTATGATGCTCTGCTTTTTAGCTATGATGTGGAAATTGGTCTGTGTAGCTACTACACCGCAGCTATCTGGTATATGTTGAACTGCCACTCCCGTGTGTGAAGGAGTGCAGAACTGTATGCTCTTCAGTCAAAGCCAGTTGCTATTGTTAGTGGTGTTCCTTATTCAGGTTCCACAGTTCTGGTCTTTTTAATGTGTAAAAACTTGGACAGTGTTTAATTACAGACCATGTTATCGCTTGAGCCTTGAAAGTCTTATCATCAACTTTGTTTGCACTAGGTCCAAAATTAGGACCCGTGGAGTCGGCAGTAGTCGGTGAAAGTATGTAAAACTTCTGTTAGGCTATGAGTCCATTGTGAAGTCATAATGTGACAGTTTGCTCTGAACGTAGCATCTTATGTGCTGGCATGACAATGAATTGTTCATAGTTACATGCTGGATTTTGGCACACATTCAATGTACATAAGTAGCGAAACTTTGGATCCGGGTAGCCACTTCAGAACATCGTCCTGACGTCGTCGTCGGTGAGGAACTTGGATACCCAATGCAAACACCAGACTGTAATGAGTCATTTGTCAGAACTTGTTAAAGCAGATGTCGTGTTTGGTGTAATAGAAGTAGTGGCATGATCTATGACTGAGGTCAAAGGTCGAAAGATACCGCAGCATTCGGCACTCTGTCGTTTGTGCCAAAGCAAGTCAATTGTCATGCAACCAGCAATATTCTTCTTCCGTAATGCATTATCGTGCAGCTAAGGCTGTTTCTTTACCTCCCCACCCCCCTTTTTATCATATTATGGTGAGGTGCAAGTAATAATGTTCAAAAACAGGATATCTGAACTCCTGTTAATGTTGCTTGTCCTTAAAACTACTTGTGCGTGGCAAAATAATGTATGTAGTCATCAGCAAGTAGATGGTTGTTATACCTTTTCATGGCTGGCGATTTTGGTCAGCAGCGGTCTGCTCTTAGAATGTTCTTTGACTAAATACACTTGATTTACTCTGTCAAAAGAATGTCTTTGTTACAATTGTAATAAATACCACGTATGTGATAATATATGGCAGATCGTGTAATAAACACTTGTGTATTACATGCCATTCATCAATCAACACTGCCAGATGAACCTGTCCTTGTGCTCCTCGCCTTTTGTGATCAGCAATTTAGATGATTGCGCCCCCACAATCGATTTTCCATTTAAATAGTGGGGAATCCCTCCGTTTCCCTGTCCACTTTCAAGTCAGTTGTATGTCGCCATGGGTGTAAGTAGAAACCATTTTGTTTTGTTTTTGCTTTGAGAACAGATACTTGCTATGATTCCTGCCATGTGTTGTGTAATCTTCAGTGAGCTGTACCTTAGACATGCTGTAGCCAAAGCACTCAAGACTTGTCAAATTTTCACCAGATCATTAACTAGATTGAGTTAACATTTTGGCACCATAGCAACCTCAGGGACATGAATGCCACTCGGTTTGAAACAAGACACGTGATGGGAGTCGTTTCAGTGACGCACAATTTGTGCCGGATACAGTTAAAACTCATAATTAATGCTTCCCTATGTTTGAATGTAACTTGTGATCTTGAAGTTTTTCTTGAGCTGTCAGTATCGTAGTGGGTGGTGCCCAATCGTACCCATTTTTTTTTTTCTAGGTTAGATCATGTCACCCCATGTGATGGGAAACTTTGTTTCAATCGTTTACTCGGACCTCTGTGTTATTTCATGCAATTGTGTTTAGATTAATCTTTGTCCTCTCCGCCCATCCTATTTCCAAGTCTATCGTTTAGTCTATCAAACTTGTATCATTTTGTGAAATTTAATGTATTCTCTCTCCCGTGATCTGTACTGCTCAAATAAAATTAAGATGAGAGGCATACTTTCTTGTGAAGTGTGAGCCAACAATGTTTTTGCCAAAGCTCATAGAACTGGTAGTTGCGATGTATCTAATATGTGTAACTTTCTGTACTTTCTTCTTCCAAATTACACATATGGGTCTCTAGTTTGGAAAAAAGATCCACAAATTATGGCAAGTTCAGCCAGAAAGTGCCCCAGTCAATAGAAAAAGTATTCTGCACCATACATCTTTGTTTTTCATGTGTCCAAAATCCCACACACAATGTCCGTGAGAATTTGTTTTATGCCCCAATGTGGAAGGTGAAGAAAGTGCAAAAAGTTACAAATGTAAGAGCTTTGCCACCACCACCTTCACTCCTTTAAAGATACGCTTGAAAATCCGTAATTGGTGGCAGGGTCCCCTGGTGCTGTCTTTCACACAGGCCGACAAGTGCAGTGTAAAATACATTCAAGGAGCTGTTCGTTCCTTCAGATATTTTGGGACAAGGGCTCAGGAGCTGTGCATCCATCGTAAGATCGTGATCTGTTCAAGTTTAATATTGATTCCTGGAAAATGGCTGAAAGACAGAAGAGTTAAACACACGTAACAGATGAAATGCAAAAAGTCTAAGAAGTACAAAAAAAAGTTTATGAAGGTGTACCAAAAAAATAATAAAAGGAAGAAGAAAGTAAGAAAATTGATTTCAAAAGTAAAGACTGGTTTAAATGTGTTTAAGTTTCTCTGTACCCCTAATGTTATACTTGAAGGTCTTTTAGTCCTAATTATTGCTGTAGACGTATGCCTTTTCTCAGTAAACAAGTTCTGTCATGGTCGTTAAGTCGACATTACACTTCATTACCCCTTCGAGCAGATCCTGTAACTGACGTAAATCAATCGTTTTATCCAAAACTCTGTACAGGTGTTATTTTCAATTCTACATCAATTTGGCACTGCTTGCTTGCCTGCCTGCCTCCATGTATGTACTCAGCTTTTGTTTTCTTATCTCTAAAGGAATGAATACTAGCCATATGGGTGGTATGCTACTTTCCAGCAATTAGTTTTTTTTTTGCTACCCAAGGCTGGAAATTTTTGCCTCGAGAATCGTTAATCAGTGAACGTCCTTAAAAAGCAATATATCTGGCTTTCTTCAAGCTATAGCTCATTACAACAAGGGTGGGAACGGGAGTCTCGAAGCGAAGCTATTTCAAAATTGATAATTAAAGTTGGAAACCCAAACTGTCGGGCCGACAGTTGAACAGAAGCAATAAACGGCAAAATGAACCATAAGAGAAGCAGGAAAGCTTGAGTGTAGCCTGGATGGAAAATGTCACTGAATGTAATGGCACTTGGCCTATCTGCACTGAATGTGAACTCTACTTGTACTTTTTCTGTGTTCTGGTTGAGTTTATTTCCAGGTGAGAGATAAAAAGTGTAAAAAGGAAAAAAACTACAAAAGAAAAGAAAAAAGGTGTGGTATTTCACTCCCTTTATTAGTTTAGATATTGAACATGCCAGCATTTACAAAGTTGAATGGTTTGTATCAGATATGCTCTGGTGAAGTTCAAGGTTTCGTTCTCACTTTACGTCCAAATGCCATTTCCGCAGCTGATGGTGGTGGGGAGGGGGGTTGGAGGGGGGGTTGACGAGACAGGCGGATAGGAAATTTCCCTCTGAAAACATGTTTGTCAGTTCCACTTGGAGTTTTGGCATTCTGCCCCGAATGGTTAAAACTTTGCAGGCTGCCATTTGTTCGTTTGAATATAGTTGAAGTATGAAAAATTGAAAGTTCTCCGCTCCTCTCTGGTGCTCCTCTCTCCTCCCCCTTTCCCCCCAAAATAAGTAAATGGAACTCTGTTCAGACATCCAGAATACCCCGTCTTCTCCCCCCCCCACACCGTAAAAAGCATTCTCCCAAAGATTCTGCAGGTTCTGTGACTTTGTAGTAGTTAGAGCTCAGAAACCTTCCTGTAGTTGACTGTGCTATAACTTTATAATTTAATTTACCATGAATGCCACACCTTCCCAATTTTCTTCTTAAGAATTTCTCCCACCCCCACACACACACACCCTTTTTAATTCTTGATCATATCTCATGCTTGTAGGCTACTTTTGTCCAAAATGCTGCTGCTATCAACAAGGACTAGCTGGTAGCCTTGATGTTACGAAATATTACGTGACAGCAAGTGTTTCATTAAAAAAGAAATTTCACTTTGATGATGTATGATTCGACGCGTACAAGTGAAAACGTAGATTGGGTTAGTGTACTTAAATTATAAAATGACCATCAAAATTCAAACTGGAGCATTTTCTTTTTTTTTTTCTTAATTTACATATGGTCGAGATTCAGCAGAAATTTAAAGGATAAATTGATATATCTCAAACATCATAAAAAATGCACCAAAGATAAGATATGGGCAGACAAAAAAATGGAAAGCTCCCCTGAATTGTTGCTTAAGTAACAGAGGTCAACTTATATGTTTTCAGATATAATTATTGAATGAAACAACGTAACCAGTCGAGAACAGGCAAAAAAAAAGCACTGTGGCTAAATGATGAATATTCAGTGCATAGATCTGATACAAATACATGTTAAATCTATTTTAAGATTCATTTCTGTATGTGCCTATCAGGTATCCATTATGGTTATTTTTTTTAACTGTTCTCCTAAGTAGAGAGAAGTACATTTTCTCATGAAATTACTCAAATAAATGAAACATCATCCATGAAACCCAAGGGTGTTTCATTTGCTGAAAAGCGATAACTTTTCACCACTCACAATTAACTTTCTTCACTGGACATGACGATTTGAGGCCCCCTCCCACCAAAAAAAAACAATCTTGTTTTCACTTTCAATTCTAAGAGAACCATTGTTTTCTCTCTCATCTTTTTACCTAATATGGGCAATGGCAAGGACAATCCATGCTCTCCAATGAAAACAACTAGAAAAAAAAAATAAAACTGGGTATTGAATGCTCAATTGACTGTCTTCCTGTGTGGGATAGAGGAACAGCATTGGGACAAAAATGGCCTAAGCCAATGGCGTTGGTAATAATATGTATCAAACGTTTGGATGAGTGTGGTATGAAAAGAAAGATAATTTAGCAGCGTCAATTCAGCTTGATACAGAGTGTATACATAGTTTGCCATGGTGGCTGTAAATTACGTGCTAGTTTTTTCCTACCCGTCAATATGTAAGTATGTCACAGTTTGAGACAATGATATGTCAGAAATGACCTTTTCCAAGTTTAGTCGCGCCGCCATTCCGATTTTCATTGGCTAAAAATTATGAAGGCTAGTAATGTTTGAATTGGATAATTCAATACTGCCCATTACATTCAGTTCCTTAATACACGGCGAATGAACAAAGAAGAGGTTAATTATTAGTCGCAGATTATACCGTTTGAAATTACTTTTTTTTCCCTCACTCTATCAAATTGAAAATTTCAAGCATTATCGGAACAATTGCTAGTGATACAACTAGCACTCCACAGGCATCACTTCGTATCCAATGGAGACCATTTCTTGGTGCATAGCTTAAGAATCAAGCGTCAACATGTGCGTCAGAAATGACCCTTTAGTCGTACTGCCATTTCGATTTTCATTGTCTAAAAATTTATGAAGGCTAGCAATGTTTAAATTGGATAATCCAATACTGCCCATCACATTCCTATCCTTCAATACACGGCAAAATAACAAAGAAGAGGATAATTACTAGTCGCAGATCATACCGCTTGAAATTACTTATTTGTTTTTTTTTTCTTCACTGTACCAAACTGAACATTTCAAGCATTATCGGAACAATTGCAAGTGATACAACAAACACTCCACAGGCATCACTTCGTACTCCACAGGAGACCATTTGTTGGTGCATAACTGAGATAAAATGGTGGCCTACTGTGGGAAATGAAATTACGTCCAACGTGGTACGTAAAATGTTATCTCTTACATCCACGCTGTGGATACAATCACTGGCTGCATCAAGATTATACGGGATATGTCTAAACAGTTAATTTGCCTTTCCAAATCGCCCACCATGTAGATTAAAATAAGAACAGGTGAGAGTTAACACTGGTGACTTCTCCGCTTTGGCATTCACGCCATTACAATCATATTTCATTTTTCTTTAGTTGTCTTGATTTGTATGAGGTTAAATTATCCACTGATGTACACCGTATTGATACACAGAACATGATAGAGAGAGGACTATGGAGGCAAATGGTTCTCAATCGCGCAGCGGTAGACAACACGAGCCAGAAAGGTACGAGGCCCAGGATGACGTTCCACGTATTTCCTGCAAATGAAGAAAGACGCAGGGGCCTTCAGTAGGCTCCAGTAGCACATCACCGTATGGTACAGTACTGCGCTTCGTGAAGGTATGTAAGCATATTCTTTTGTTTTTTCACCCAAAAGGGGCGTTTCCATGGGAACGTGACGTCACTGCAAAAACGTCAATACACTTTTCTTAACGATCGACTAACATCTTGTTTCATTGGGAAATTTAATAAAGAATCCTTTCATAACGGTCCGCGTTTAACAACGGCAAGTACGGAGATGGTTCAAAATGGCGGCTTTTCAAATGAAACTGACGTCTTTCAAACAAACCTCTGACGGAAAATTTAGTCGAGCCAGTCCCCCACATATCTGCACAAAGTACTTTCAGATCAGCTTCTCGACTGAACTCGATTGCTTTGCTCAATAATCTTCCCCCGATGCCACATCCACGGTACTTTTCATCAACACAGAGTAATATTAGATTCGCCATTTTGTGTCCAAAAGGTTCTACCGCAACGGTACCTACCACTGTGGGCACATTGTGTTCTGTGTCGAGGGCAACAAAGAACGCGCCATGATTCTGCTTCAGCAGTTTTGGATAAAGTTTGCCGTCAAAACGCTTATGATTGTATAACAGTAACTTGTTGACTGCGATAATGAATGACCAACTTACGAATATCGATAAAACAACAACAATTAACATCTCATCAAGCAAGTACGTCAAAAGACAGCTTATGCAACCCGCGATTACGTAGAAGGCAGGTGCTCCCAGAGAACCCTTCATTATACTGATGATTCTCACATGATGTTTCCGGAAAAGTTGGGTAACTTCATTGCCCTGCCCTTCTGTGAAAGGTTCTATTTTTATTTCCGCCGACATACTTGAAATGCCAATTATTTCAAAGATTATTCCTTGATCACACTCCTACCATACATGTATCACCCATCCACAGTGTTTGCTTGGTCAGAAGATAAATCTAACAGAGACCAAATAACCAAGGATACACAGTCAAACCCAACAACAAACACAAAGAAAGGAAGGAAAGTAAACCATTTCCATGTAATTCCGTGCCTTGTAAGTGACTAAGATCTTCGTAGTTCACCACATATGCAGTGCACTATGGTTCTTGCCAATTATTTATCACTACTCGTTAACTGAATAACCAACCAATTTTCCAGTTCACAAGCTTTTATCAATGCGTATTACCACAGTGCTTTCACAAACCGGCAGAACAACACCTCACGATACAAAGGTTGGAAGTGATGGACCACAAGCAACTACTATTCAACCGAATGAGTCTGCTGACGGAGGTTCTTCGATGGGGTCTTCTGACGATAAAAAATTATCAACGACCACCAGCACCAGTCAAAAATCACGTGAATATGATTATGAATATGACCATGAGTATGAACACAACAATAGCTAACCCATTGTCTAATTTCCACATTGCGCAGCCCACCTAAAGTGGTCAGACGGAGTGGTCAAAGGTTGCTTGTAGATGGCACTATAGGTAAACAGAGGAACCAACAATCTCCTTCGTGTGATATTTGTATTAATTTGTAATTGTTGATAACACTAACGTATATCTTACCTGTATCAAATCTATCAAAGTGACCTCTCACCTATGCCAACTTTGTAAGCTCACAATTTTATTATGCGTGTTGATCATTTTGACAGTTCTGTTGTTGATTGCCGAAAATTTCCAAGTTAGTAACAACAAGGCGGAGCACTGAACGTAACTGAGTGTGATATGGATTTTACAAGACTATAGTTGGTGTCATTGGAAAAGTAAGTTTTGATTACACATCAAACGTATACAGGCGTATGCTTCAAATATTTCTGCAATTGTCTTTCATGGATCGTTCCTACCCCTACAGGAGGAATATTAAAACAAGAGGTCAACACTCGGAGTTTCATCTTATCCGTATCGATGTCTATAATCATTCGCACGTGTGTGTTATAGATCGAGAGTTTGGTCGGACTCCCTGTACTCCTCATACACACGTATTGCAGTACATAGTTACACGTAACTAGGCGCAGCACACCCGGCGATGGATGTGTAAATAACGTGCAGGTGTTGTGTAACTGTAGCAGTCACGCGTGCGCGTCAAAGTAATCCTTTGATTTTCTTTACTTCTGGGATCAGGGCGCCACCACCCTGCGCGTTTTGTAATAGTTCCAAGAAACACTTTACAATCATTTGCATTACTCAATTTCTTTTCCTAACAAAACGTACAGTAAACTAAATTCCATGTCTAGTGTATATATGTAACAATAAAAACATACTGAGTAGGGGTATTACCAAATGCGTAAGAAATGAGATTGTTATGAGATAATAATCCCTCAGTCCAAACATAGTTGCATAGTTGAATCGTTGCATTTCCAATTGCGTAAAATGCAAAGATAAAGTAGGTTATGTTGTACTTGTACCTTGTACTAACAGAACCTACCGTACTGTATAAGGTGCCCTATTGACCATGACGTCATCAGTCTAGTGAACAGTAAATATCATAATCAGGAATTAACAAACAAGTTTGAACTTCATTATTACTGTCGAGAAGGAATTCGCCACACATTTTTCAAAGCATTTTGCCGACTATAAATTTGAACTGTGACCTCTGACTTTGACCTCTGATCTTAAATATTGATGACAGACACAACGTCAGACCATCTATCTACTAAGTTTTATCCTCATTGCCTTTGTGGTCTTGAAGGAGTTGTGGACATCAACTTTTCGGTGTCAAATTTGCCCTGTAACTTCCGCACTTGACCTTTGACCTCAAAACACATGCAAACATGATTTCTAGATCAAATCTTGTATACCGCTCATATCTATGAAGATCCAATGAAAATAGCCATTTTAGATGAAAAAAAAGAAAAATAACATTTTCACTAATTTGACCTTTGACCGCTGTCCCTACATTTTGATTGGAGGCCCTCAGACCACGGGTTACCTATCTACCAACTTTGATCCTCACCGCTCTGCTGTCTAGGAGGAGTTGCGGACGCAAACTTTTGAAATAGAAATTTTCACACACTCAAACATCTTCACATATTTGACCCCTATACCTTAATGGGGTTCCAGGTAACCCTAAGTGCTATACCAGGTAATATCTACCATATCTTTTATATCAACCATACATAATGTTACCATGGCAACTATTTGCTGTGGCAACTGAGAGTCGTAATACTTTTTAACGGCTAGAACAGGGGTAGCTAACCTGCGGTCCGTGGGCATCATGCGGCCTACCGGTTCTCCTCTGAACAGAAATAAAACTGAAAAAGAATGAGGAGAATAAACCAACGAAAGTGGGAAAGACAAAAGCTTGTGAACCGGTGCAACCCGCTATGGGTTTCAAAGGAAGAATGCGACTCCTTCTTTTTTAAGGTTATCGATCACTGATCCAGAACAAGTAATTATTTGCATGAAGTAATCAATTCATAAATCGGAATAAAAGTATTCTTCTTTCCTTTTACTTAGTTTTGTATCCAACAGTTCCTTGCTTACAATTTTCTAGTTCATTTGTCCACATTTTGTTATCGTTTTGTTGTCGTTGACATCTTCCTACTGTTTCTGTGATTTTTCTTCTTGTGGTAAATTGCAGATGCACATTCATTAAAGGGAAGTAAGGCGTTTGTTTTACAGAAAACAACCATAGACTTGAAACCAGTGCTTGTAAAGGTAGAATGGCAGATTATTCAAAATAAGGAAGGAGAGCGGCCTTCTTTTCAAGAAGTTTGTTTCTCACAGATAGAAATTCAATTATTTATTGCTCAACAATAATTTGCTCACCCAAACTTTTCAAAATTTAAATGATACATTTTCCGTTTCTCACCACATGCATAATGTTTTGAGGAGATGAAGCTCTTCCAGATGTTAATTGGTAAGACTGAATGGCTTAATCATGATTAAAGCTATTTGCTTTGTATGCCATGTTGGTATATTCTAAACGCCCTTTAAGGTAGTGCATAAATATTTTTCCTTCTTCCGTCAAGAAGGGGAGCCAGAATAATGTGTGGATGATTTTCCTTATTTAATATTTTTCATGAAACTACCCAATGCTTCCTTGCAGTGTCCAGCTTGAACTGTGAGTGATCGAACTTACATTATTTTAAGCTGTTTCGCGGAAAATTCAAGAAACGGATACCGCAACAGTCTAATGACGTTACATCTACAAAGCAGGATGTTGCTGTTTGAAAACATAGCACTTATTGCTAATCTAATCCATCGTTCTCCAGGCGATGCTAATCTGAAAAAAAAGGAAAAAAGAAGCATGTACGCCACTTTTTTTCAAGGGGAAAATGTCATTAAATGGACTTAACAATTACTGAAGTAAGAAGAGTGATTTA
>VJOZ01025398.1:7249-17657 GCA_009801055.1 Stichopus horrens
CAAACTTATTGGTATCAACTCAATTTGTCCATTTATTATTTGTTCAGTGTGCAATGCTTGTAATTGTAAACGTATATTAATGTTTGAAACGTCTTTTGTTTAGGTGATTCGTTTTTAAGGCTAGTATGGTGGATCAAATATATTGTTATTACCGATTCAGAAAAAAATATGCTTAATTGTTCAGTTACGAACAAAGGTCTGTTAATAATTGAAGCACACAGTTATCAACGTAGTAAGTTTTGTATGGATTCAGTCTATCCTCATTAAAATGCCTTTGTGTTCATGTTTACTACATGTACCTTTGGTTTAACAAACACCACCGACATTGAAGAAAAGTGTTAGTTATGTGAAATAACTGTAAATCAGGCTACAAATGAATTTTCGAACCCGATAAGTCTTCTTCATCAATAAAACTGTTTTACTTTTAACTGATATTAGGATATCGATGGATCTGATCGGATATTGATAGCCCCATTCTGGGCTAACATTGACCTTGATAACCAAGGTTACGTCTATTACAGACAATCAACGGAGCAGGACTTACTGGAACGAGCCAAGGAGGAAATTCATATGTAAGTAAATTACTATTTCATGTCATATCACCGAAGAGTTTGCTAACTAAATTTTGGTTGTTTTCACACATTTTGCAGTGTACATATTTTATTCTGTCTTGATTTTAAGTGAATGAACATAAAGTAATGAGATAATACGACAACAAAAAAATTGTATTTTGTTCTTCTAATTCGTTGTTCGATGGATCTTTCTTGTTTTAACAGGCTACATAATTATGTCTTCATTTCTTATGATTTTTATTCTTAGTATTATTTATCAAATTTATGCGGTTCTCATTATTTTATGTCAGAATGCATTAAATGAGACCTTAAGCTATATCTGATCTAATCCTCTGCCAACGGTCACTGCTCTTTGTCGATTCCAAATCACGTCGGGCAAAAAAAAAATTCAATGTACTTTTTCAAACTAGTTTGTCAATAATCAGCTGCAACCAATACAAAATTGATATTTTAAAAAGAAGAATGAACTCATTTTGATAGTGCGTTTCATAGTAAAATTGGCTTATATCACGTTGAATAAACGTTGAATATCACGTTATCATTACTTCCTCTTGTTTAAGTTAATTAGTACTGCTTTTGCGATTGTGCCACAATATGAGTACAAAGTACATCAATAGTACATCAGTTGTACTACAAAGAATAAAAAATAAAAAAAATGATTCTACTGTAATGGTCTTGAACACTAGATACTAAATCAGTCTTGTCACATACTTCCAGTGAAGTACAAGGCATAGTATGAAGATAACACCACATTCAGTCGTGAGTAGTGGTCAATGAACTTTCATCAATTCTTCTTGCTATCCATTTTTTTGGTGTTATAGCCTATACGTACCTAAGCACTACTAAGTAACTATACAAAATGCGTACCTTATACGCATCTAAAAAGTATAGTAAATTTTATCCAGGGTGGTTGCCTGCTCAAAATTTTTGGGTTAAGAGATTCACAAATTGTTGAAAATAATTGCAATTCTTGAATCAGCAATTGCTAATTTTTGATTAACTTTATTACACAACAGTTGGTAACAACGTATACATATCCAATCTTTTTAGACTGTCGCTCTTCGTTCTATGAGGTAACACACATGCCCGTAGTTGGCGACGAGCTTACGTCCATTTTAATCACAGTCTTAATTATGGTCTAAATCACATAAGAAAGTTATGCAAACAATCTCCCACGAATCAAAGTGCCCAATGAAAAAGTGGTAACTCAGCTAAAGCCTCCATCCTCTTGAGTAAAGGTATACAGACTTGCACGATGATCAACCCTCCGACCCTGAATTCGTCTACGTGTTTTACTCTGTTCTTTCAATACAGTGTGTATATTCAAATATTTTCATTTGCTTACGTGAGAATCTCTTTGCATTACATTTACGGAGTGAATTATTTCTTAATAGATGTTTTGTCCACTTGTTTCCAAAGTGTAATGATTTCTGCCATGTGTGAGGAGTTTGGTTAATTCAGTGGCGTGTTTTCCTTTTACATCATAGAGCTTTCGTGGAGAGAATGGATTTCAATCCCAAATATTTGTTGATAGCTACGTGGTTAGAGACTGGATTCTTTGGAGAGGCAGGCAGTAACCATCCCGTAAGTAACTGGTTCCCTCACCTCCATTGACAAATTTCTGAATATCCACCATCATCAGGAGGAGAAGTGGGGAGAGATTCTAGTTACTTGTGAAGTGCAACCGAACTTAAGTTACCACTGTGTGTAGTGTACATAATGTCCTTGAGGAGAAAAATAGACGAATAAGACGGCCCCGTAGCCAAGAAATCGTTCACGACCCATGTTGCCACAGGGCTGCTCAAGACCAAAGAGAAAGTACCTCGTGACCCACATTCGGGTTCATCACTTGAGAAACGAAAATAAATTAAACATGTGAAAACTGACATTATTGTGAAAAAGATAAATACATTATAAAACAGAAGAACCTTTTTGAAAAAAACTGTGTAATAACCTGAAATTGCCATAGAGATCACAGACTCGTTACAATGCTAATATGCGACTGTATTAGGCAAGATGGTAATCACTAAATTTAATGATTTATTTCCGCTTTCAGCAAAACAGCTTTCAATTGGTTCTCGCCACAGACGAATTTGAGACATTCGCAATATTCTTGTACGACCGTATCGAGTGGACCACTGGTGTAGAAAGTGGAGGAGACAGGTTCAATGGTATTGGAGGCACACCAGCACAGGTAGGACCAGCCACTCAGGGTACCTTTCTTTTCCAAATATCAGAGTAGTGCATATCTCTTTGACTATCAATAGGATTAACCTTCAGAACACGCTGTCATTATTTTGTTGGCAAAAAAATCTATTAATGGGTTCAATGACTTTGTTTCTCTCTGCTCCCTAAACAACTTAGGTCGGTTTCAACGCTGGTGATGGTCATAGATTTTACCCTCATCAGTATTCTAGAAATCAGAACAACCTCTTCAGGTTACCAACTGAGTCTAACATCGATATCATCGGCGAATGGGTATTTCACATCAGCAGTAGGACTGGCGTAGATGAAGGGGGATGCACCGGGGCAGGTAAGGGCATTTCGTACAAAAAGTTGGATAAACCGTTACCCAATTTGGTTACCTGTATCTTATTACAAACTTTGTCGCAAAACATACCCAAGTTGTTAAAATAATACTCTTTTGCGTTAAACGGAGGTTTAACAAAAAAGGTTACTTTTTAACCACCTTGGGTACTTTTTTTACCCCACAGTTTGAAATGAGGTGTATGTACCCAACCTTGCAAGAGTGCTCAGGAAGAATAATAACATGAATCGAGTTTTCATATCTCAAATTCCGGGCGCAAATCATGTGGCTTAGACATTGTAGACTAAGTAGAATACGGACCTCTGTTTTGTGTGTACATAACCAACTCTCAGCCATAGGTATTTCGTCAGTACTTTGTCACTGTGGGGAAAACCTGTTTTTGTTTGCTAAACTACGTTTCTTCAAAGTCTACGTGGTTATGCAATGATTTAAATTGATTTAATTCTAAGTCGTTGAAAAAATCCTCAACAAAATAGATGCAAATCTCTACCTTATTCATAAATCAATTGAAATAATTGGAATATTCATGTAAGTGTCCATTCCTCGTCTGTGGGTGGAAATGCCTTAAGCACATCTAGAAACTGAATCATAGGATATGTACACCTGCAGGTTTAATACGTATATGTGTTCAAGGGGAAGAAAAAGGTCAACAGTCAAATTATTAAATATTAATTAAGTCAAACTTTTATATAATAACTCACGATTCTCTGTAATGATGAGTTTAGGTACATCCCAAAAAGCTTTGTCACCAGATGCTTGTTAATCGAAATGCAATACAAACGTGTGAACTTCTCAACAGATTTAAAGATGTGGTGGAATGTCGAGTTTACTAAAGAGAACATACACAAGTTGTTGCTAATAATCATAAATTATCTGATTTACAACATTTTTTTAAAGGACCTCAATATCCATACAAACATTTTAGTCAGCTGTATTTTCTATCATTGAAGTCTGAGCACCAACAAATCAAAGTCAACTTTAGACACCGGCAAGAAAATATCTTTCACAGTTTCTCTGAAATAGTTTCATGTAAGAAAAACTTTTTGACACAGGCTCACTTCAAAGCAGGTTTTGGTGTACATTTTAATGCTAACCGAAACTTTTCTGGTTTCAGATCATTCATACATCCTTTGGAGTGTATATGTATGCATAACGTACAAGAGTGAAACAGTCGGTGTACAATTTGACGAATGTTTTTCTTTTACTATCAAAAAGGAACATAAGGAAAATAGTTAGAATATTGAAAACCTTTTCACCATGCTTGCTTTTCATTTTGATCTGCAGGAAACGTTAAGACGTATCCGAGGTTTGACTCAATGTTGGGTCGTAGCTGGTTGTACATTGGAGGTCCTTGTTTTCAAGGCGACGATGAAATATGGCTACGTTATGGCACGGAGGAAGATCCGATCGCTCTTACCAATTGTTCATTCTTAAGTGCTCAAAGGGCTTACTGTGTTACGCCCACTTTCTTCCAAGTGGGGAGAGTTCCAATAGCCTTAACCCGTAACTGGGGGTATACTTATCCCTATACGGGCACATTTGATATTGGTAAGTGTAGAGTGTAATGTGTTGGATGGCATATAGTCATTATCTGGGGCACAGTGAGTCCATGGGGTGCTGTTTTCACAACTGTCAGTCCAGATGAAAGTTTAATCTGATAAACTGGATAATTAGTTGAGAGGGTTCGTCAACAACACATAAAGAGATCATGCAATAGCAGATCAGCAAACTACAAAAATGAGGATCTTTGTAGTTAACAACTAATATCAAGAAGCGATGGTTTCCTCTGTATGCAGACTAAAACTACTTGCACCTTTATGATTTAACCTTCACACAGTCAGCTTGCACTCTTATAACTTGCAGATGACTTGGTATCATTAAAGCGCCAGTCACTTGCAGTTTAAGTTAATAAATGACAACGTTATCTATGGAGATCTTAAACGCACATGGGAACTTCAGGCGGTGAGACAATATTTTAATAATACTGAATGTGTGATCATTAGGCAAAACGACCAAGGTGACGTTTGGACGAATGGCTACAGAACTGTTCACCCTTCCATTTATAGTTCAACGATACGCTGAATCCGAAGTTTTGAACAATATCAGAGTTTCTATACTCTGAGTATTTTCGTTGGTGGTCACACTACACTATTATTTTTTCCTATAGCAGTAGTCCCATTAATGGTCCTAATCAAACATACCCTACAATGCAACTCCACGTAGAGATTAAATATAAGAACGTATACCAATATTTTTTCACGTTTATCCAATAAAACCCGTCTTTTAAGGAAACATGATTGGTTGACATTATGTTTTGGTATTCGTATTCAACTTCTCATACGAATATATGTAAGTAGCATATTATTGGCTCTTTGTTTATTAATATGAATTACCCAGAGAATTAAACTTTGATGCGTCACTCTGCTGGATTTAGTGGTTCAGATGAAGATCAAAATTTAAAAAAGATGATGCATTGGATGGAAATTGATGATCAATCACCTTTAAATGGATGGAGACGTGGTCTACTTGGAAACTTGGAAAGTGTTCGTAACACAACAGGTTGTGAAAATACAGTTTTTTTTCATTTCGTGTTGTAAAGTACTAAAGTAACTGGTGTATTGTAGTATCTTATCCAGTATGTTCTCCATCTTATTGTTGTGCATCCCTTCTTTTGCAGTAAACATTGAATCGATTCCTCCTCGTACAACTCGATTAAACCCAGACAGTGAAAGCTGGTTGAGAGCTGACCTACCTCTCGTGATCGAATGGGATAGCTCTCTCATCAACAACACCGAAGTGAGGGTTGACATCCTAGCTTATCAAGAGACCAATGGATACCCAGAGCTATATGAAAGTGAAGATCTGGACTTTGTTGCACCCAATACTGGACGTTACGAATGGTTCGGAAGAAGCAACTCAGACACAACAGAACAAAATGCCGTTGGCGTTATCAGGATCACAAGGAGATTCAAGAGGTAAACATTTGAAGGAACGAATACAGGATAGTTGGACCAAATATTTTTGATTGGAAACACACTCAAGTTGTTTGAGAAACAGGTTTCATCATATACGGAAGGTTTTCTGGATGTAGTTACCGTAGTTTGTATATTATCTTTTTAGTGCCAAAAGCAAAAACAAAGAAAGTGAAAGTTTTGAAAACTTATTCAAGTTTTTCAGGTTACTGCAGTAAACACTTCGGAGTGAGTTTTACTGATACTTTTATGTTTGAGAATACAACGGAATGTGGGTATCAATCCCATAATGTAATTTATCTTAAGGCATCGGTGGCTTAGTTGACAGAAAACTATATGCTCTACATTATCTTTAATATTATGACAAATTAGTACAAAAATCCTAATGTAAGTAGAGTACGTTTATTTCAGTATCGGTTTGCATCGTTGCTTCAATATGAACGCATTTCATCGTGTTGTTGTTGCTTGACATGAGAGAACGTTTTCTCGAACCACAAGCATGTCCTCCGAGACAATAACTTTGGGAGCTGATACTGGTGAGATAAACGGCTTTGAACGAAGATCTATGTCTCCAAGTGCACATAGTAATATTTTTTCTGTCGTTTTGACATTTCTCATCAGACTCGATAAGAAAATACACAATGTAGTTATTATCTCCTATTACAATCGCAGTTGAACTAGGAGGAGTCCCCCACCGCAACAGCATGGTCAGTCGTCAGTCGTCAGTCGTCAGTTTATAATTGTTTCTCCCTTCTGAGCTTGATGACGCATGTGATAGTGTATGATAGTAATGCGCTGACAGTGTTCATCAAACACGACAAGGAATCTATCCTTAGCTATTTCAGGATCTTCAGGAAGATTCTAGTCTTGTTTGTAAAAATAAAAACAAAAAAAAAGTCAAAACAGCTGACGAAAAGATTTCGTCAGTTGTTTTGAGTTTTCTGCTACCTGCTATTACGCTGTTTACACGGCTGCATAAAGCTATGTTTCAAAGCACTGTTTAAGCTGAACAATCGCAGCCAGGTGAATGATATTGAACTGGAACCATCGAAAAACGAGCTCAGCTAAATTTGAGGCAACTGTATATTGGTTATCCTCAAGTATTATCAGTATTTAATTTCAGTTCAATCTCCTCAATGTCAACTCCCTGCTTTGTGTGACCTGCCAAGTGGATGTCATTTTTATTTTCTGCCAAGGTCATTGCTACCAACGACCAAACTGTAAATACCCCAAACATTGTGAGAGATTCTTTATTACATAACACTTTCTTTGTCTAATCCTTCAGTTACACACTAAACTGAGGAATTTAAGAAAAATAATTAAAAGAGGAAAAATACGGTTATGCAAGTACAAGTAATTGTGTGTCTTTGAATTTACAGAGACCAAACTGCTCTTTGGAGCGACGTGCATGTGCTCTCGTACATGATGGAAGATAAATACCAGAGGGATCCCGTGGCATGGTCAAACATAAAATGTGAGAAGTGGTACGAGGAACGTCAGTCTGAGCCACTGTATGACTACGAACAGGATTTGCACCCTTGTCCTTGCAATATGTCACAGGCTATCGCTGATCGAGGACGCTGGAAGCCAGCTCCATTTTGTGACGTCAACAAAGCAGGAACGGCAGACAGGAATGACTATTGCAGATACAGAGAGGACATCCTACATTGTGTTATTAACATCATCCACAGGTAAGCAGACAGTCTTGTGCGGTTTTGTAACGCAGTGTGACCTCCTAGAAAACAACTGGACAGCTGTAACCAAGAAAGGTTGAATTACTTTAAGTTTTTGTAAATGATTGATTTAAAAAGTGGCGCAACACACTTATCACAGTATAGCTGTTCGTTTGTTGTATCTAAATAAGAATTAAGAAAAATGATGATAAAATAAATGCTGATAAATAGGAAATATTCTGTGATTGTTGTATTTCCCTTTTTTCAATTACAATTCAATTTGTTTCAATTATATCGTAATAGTAACTTCGTACTGCGTTCATTGATGATACGTACTCTGTGTTTCACCTGTCTGATAATTTTGTTTGCCTCTGATATAATATGAAATATTTCACCTTGTCAATACGTTCGGTGATGATTTTTGTCAATTTATTCTTTCAGTCCTCAAGGTGCTGATTCTGTCTGTTGCTACGATAAACGTGAAAACCTTGTGTATGCAGGCGACAGTTGGGAGGGGAGTTTCTCCCATCGAGTTACCGCTAATGGAGTCTATCCTTATCGAGAGAATAGAAAAGTACCCACTTTCTCGTCATGGATATACGACGGGATACCATTTTTTACCTGTTGTATATGGGGAGATCGATGCGAACTCTATCAGGAATTTCGGCAAACCCGTGACTGCAGAATGTATGACCCGCCAAGGGTCGGTAAGTTACATTATTGTCTTTTCATTCTCCCGATGTGTTTCGAACTCCACATTACCTTAATTGCACATTTTTCTCTTGCTGTATGTGATTGTCTTTACTATTCAGAGAATGCTACACGGCACACAATTTCCAGATTTAGTTTTTCAGATATCCCATAATTTCGTATTCATTGATCAACGATTTTTATCTTTCGCAAATTGATATTCTGCAACAATTGAAACGTGTATCGGTAAATAGGCGTTGTTATTAAGCGTGTAGATTGTCCAGAGGGGAGCTAAATTTTGTTTTGCCTTTTGTTCAAATTTAAGCTACCGTTTTCGGCGATCCACATGTGATCACTTTCGATGGATTAGAATACACATTCAACGGTAAGGGGGAGTACATTCTCATGCAAACTCTGGACTCATTGACTCAGTTTGAACTCCAAGCAAGATTTGAACAAGTAGTGGATTACGCTGGTAAGTCTTACGTAAAATAGGATGAAAACGTGAACTCTTATTTATATTAAAGGAATAGGACATCAGCTGTATTTTGTTGTCGTTTTTACCAGGTAATTCAGAATGACACATTTCGCAAATGAATGTTCACATAACAGTCAGAATAAAAAATTTTCACTCGTGACTCTTCACACAAATATTCACAGTACGTTTTATAAGAAGTATGCAAAGATGTGGTCACTCGAATTGTTGGAATGATATGAGTTTTTTTCCTTTCCTATTTATTCGTAAAAGGAAATAAAATGCCGGCCACAATTTTGACATCAATAGCAATGAAAGAGGAGGACTTGGATATAATCAGGATTTTACACAGTGAAAGAAAAATTCTGGAGGTCATGGTGCAGTCGGAAATATTAGGTCTTGACAGACAACAAGAAATTCAACTGGACAGTGAGTTCTGTTTTTACACTTTTAACTTATCAGAGAAACCGCTATTTGTTAAATGACAGTACATGTGGAGGGGATTTTACTTTTAAATGTCTTCTTTGACGTTTTTATGATTGAATGAACACCTAATTGCTACATAGTAGCGATAGCTGTGTACTTGTTTTTTTTTTCTCTAAATTGTGTAACTTCAATGAAAGGTAGTAAGATAACATAACATTATGGAAAATGATAGATATGATTATGGGTTTCAGAATAACATGAGCGAACGAAACACTGACAATTTATCCATAATAGGCTGATATATCTGCAGAACTTAAACCAATTACGAAAAATCACATTTTCAGCATGTGTCTCCGCACAGTAACTGAATCGTCGAATTCACCAGAAAATTATTTTAGTTTGATATCAAATATGGTTTGAACATACAAGTTCTGTTTTTTTTCTCCCTGCAATGTAGATGGCGTTTTTCTAACATTCCCGACCACGTTCGAAAATGGTAACATTACTCAAGTTGTTATTACATTCCAAGACTCTAAGATTGGTATCGTGGTAAACGGAACCGCGGAATGCATGGTGATCAGGGTCATAATACCAAAGGAATTTAAGGTATTCAGTTTCTGGTTTTAATTGTTTTGAAATAAAAGAAACGCTACATCGGAGTAATAATGATAGTAGGAGTGTCCCTTCACATCAACATATTTCGTCATATTTCGTTATAAAATCTTCAACCTTCCTGAGATGAATGATGGTGATTTTGTTTTTGGTGGAGAACGTTGGTGGAGAAGGGACGACGGGTGAGGAGGGGTATGGGGGACCCAAGTCATCGTCCCTACCGCTGACTGAAATCTCGGGAAGGAGTAAAATATTAAGGATTTAGATGTCATTTGTGCTGTACTTTGCTTCTTTTTACACTACACCTGTGTGCTTATGTGCTTAAAATGTCCTGAGCTTGATTCTGTAAATAAACAGTTTTTCTTAAAGTCATCGAAATATAATGCTCTCAATGTAGTAGAGCATTTTTGCTTTGCTAACTCAAACAAGTATCTCTTATT
>VJOZ01025401.1:0-15880 GCA_009801055.1 Stichopus horrens
GTTTTTTTTTTTTGGTTGCTTTTTGGTCTTCAAGTTGTGTTCCCTGCCATGGGATCTGTTTGTTTTTCTTGTTAATTCTCTTGACTATAAAATACTCTGACACGATACAAATACATCCTATGTAACTAGCTAACAACCTGCATATCTCAAAAGCCAGACTTGCAAACATAGATGCCAAAACATACATGCCAAATCATCTGTTTCGACCATACAAGTTCTACAGAATCATCGCTAAAATCAGAATTGTATAAGGCTAGCCCTTTTATAGCCTCCGTTGGCTCTCCGCCATGCAGTTGCATTACCTGGGGAGATCTTGTTATGACATTCTTGTATTGTTGTACGTAGGCCTATATGCTATCTACGTCCGGTCGACTCATTGCAGAGTGTCAAAGGTTGAGAATAACAACGTGCCAACTCCGCTTTCTGTCCTTTTGGGGGTTTAGGACATTCGCAGCGTTTTTGCGAGGTCAGTGAATCACAAAGCCATCATAACTCTGACAATTGAAAGCGCGCCACCTCATTACTGTTCAAAATATATAAGGAAACAGGAGCGGAACGAACGAGGGTAACAAACGGTCTTGACCAGGACTAGCATTGTTGGCGAGAATCAGTCGGCCAGCGGTTAACCTCACATACTTTGTGCGTTTGCGAACTACGCTTCTATTACTATTTTGATCCAACACTGCACGGAATAGTGTTTTGGTACTTAAGACTTTTTCCCCCCTGTTGTACTATGGATGCACATTTTCCAAAAGACATTTTTTTCCTCGCATCACCTCAAAAGATTTTGATTTTCTTAAGTTTTTCGAAGGCCTGAATGATGGAAGGGAATGAAAATACCACTTCATGAGACTATATCCTACGCAATTTTAATGATTACGACACACAAAATTTAAGACCATTAAAACATCCTACCAACATTAGAAACAGAACTGTAGCAGAATGGTTCGCTACAGCGGTACGCGCTGGTGCTATTAGGTCTAAGGTACTTAAATTACTTTTTTTCTGACCTTTGTCTTCTTCATATTTATGGAGTAACTCCAGATGGAAAATATTGTTTAATTTTCATCTCCACATCCTTGACTCTATCTCTCGTTCAATGTCAGAGACGTACGTAAGAATGTTGTACGAGTTACCGCGATGGATTCAGAGTTCAAAGGAAGTTCGAGAAAGTGATCCACCAAATTGCGTAAGTGAACAGGAAATCTCCTCCAGATGGACCCAAGAGAATGCTTTCCATGAAAGGTACCCCCGAATTTTCTGAAATTTTCTGAATTTTTACTGAACTGAAGTCTTTATACCCTGTTCCCAGCAACCATGTTGCTTTGGTTTTTTCCTATTTATGTAATTCGTGCAGATTGATCAAAGAAAGTTCCATGGTGTTGTGCTCCACCATTGTATAATAGATATCCGAGGTAAATGTGCTCATCGAGTTCAGAACATTGACCTGCTGAGGATCGCTTCAATATTTTTATTTTTGATTACCATTGTACTTGTTACTTACGTACATTATCATTATCACTAATATTAATGTATTGGATATCATCCCCATTATCATTTATCATTATTAATGTTGCTGTTCTCAAGAAGTTTTCAGAAAGCTGTTGCACGGCTAATTTCATGTATATTATGTCACCTATCGTTGGCGTTATGTGTCTTTCTCGTTGTTTGGGGCCTTGTTGGGTTGATTCATATCAACACAGTTCATGCCTTCATCCGGCTGATGGGGTTTTGATGCAACAACAATCGGTAAGACCCGGAGGGGTGAGACGATTACCACTAGCACAACTTTTTCAATGATTCCCGCTTTCACCAGACGAGTAAGTTCTTTCTCCACTTTTTTTTACGCAGATGAAAAGATATGCGGCGATATGTGGTTGCACAGCAGACTGAACGGTTTGTTAATCAATGTGACGCTTTTCCTGATATCCTTTCTTTCAGTTTGCCAATTCCAATAAACCGATCTGAATGTCAGGCTCTCAGTCTCCTTGTCACATACTCAGGTAATGACTGAGGTACAATAATTGATTAATAGTCACCATCGGCAGGTTTATTGCGACAGCGCCCTCATATAAGTTTCCTTGCACTAGGTAAAATGTGTCAGACTGGTGAAAACGTATCCGTTGTTTCTTTTTCTCCATTACATTTGCTTTCCTTTGAGTACAAGTTTATTTGTTACCATAGCCAAAGACTGTCATGTTTGATTTCTTAAGATGCCTGTGGTGGAGTCACGTCGTTATAAGGTTGCCTAATCAATAACATTGACTTCGGATCCAGAACCGATAAGGAATCGAATCTCACTTAAATCAACTTTGATGGTAGCGTAGGGTGATGCCTTTTCATTATTTACTGAATAAACTGAAATAGCACGGCAGACGATCAAATCAAATCAATTTTTAAACTACTAATTGTCTTAACTTTTTTTCACGGCTTTCTATGAGGATGTATCCTTAATACGATCACACAAAGAATAATAATTTTACTGCCCTATTTTTAAATTCATTTCTTTTCCTCCATTTTTTTCTTTCTTTATTTTTCCATTTCAGTGTTATTTTTATGTATTTCGATTGAAGATTATTCCATGCAGAGTGTGCCAGTTGTGAACACAAACGTCATATCCGATTTTCATTTTCAATTGTGTCAATCTGATGTACATTGGTGGGTATTATGCCTAGTTTATACACTGATTGATCCGTGCAGTTAATTTTGCTGTAGGCCTACTACATATCGCAACCTGCAACTACCTATTCGTACACTGTGTGGCCTATCCGTCATTGACATTGCTAAAATACTCATAGCATGACCAAGTTCGTCGTATATATAGTCACAGTCTCATATTTACGTTACAAACCGCGTATTTTACAACATGCAGTTGTTAAGTCAGAGTGCTTAAATAGTTTAATACAGGCACCTTGAACCTTTGTGATATCTTCAAGTTAAAGGGTCACATGTCTGTGTCAACAGCTGTTGTGCCTCCCTAAATAAGATTACTTATATTTACGAGTAGACCTTCCATGTATGTGAAAAGTTCGGTGATTATTTTAACACAGTCACGTTTTTACTCCAATTGGACGATTGATGGTTTTAAGTAGTTAAGGAGACCTTTTATCGTATCCAACAAAACCAACTACTGGCATAATGAAAATCATCTCGTGAAGAAAGAATTAACTTAACTCAGACAGAAATCTTTACTGCCGCTTTATTTATGCAAACCCAAAAACAGACTGATATTGAGGTAAACATGCATCGGCTTTGAGCCTGTTTTTGGCTGGATGACGCTATTCGTTTGAGCTATAAGATCCTGTAATAGAACTGGAATTCAAAGACATTCAACCCACTTAGTACACGGAATCGGTTCGTCGTAACAACCAAACCAAGGATTATTTGCTCAATCTCTTAAAACTAAATATTTTTTTTACATTTCAACATATATTTGAGACTACAGGTAACTTTATTGTTTTCTCACATCCGGTTGCATACGTCGACGAAAACTTTTAAAATCTGATCTTTTCGATGCAAATGTAAGTTAAATCATTTTATCGATTTCGAGAAATCGATAATATCGATTTTCCTTGTCAACCTAATTCCGAAAGAGTGTAGAGATATATTCTTAATTCATGAGATATCGCATTCTCTTAGAGATGCATATCCCATTTTGGAGTGTCTGTACAAAGTTATGCAATTCCATTCAAACTGCATGGCATATGTAATACATGGCTGCAAGTAGATAGTTCACCGACTTGACTTGTGAATTGCAAGTCTTAGGCTATGTACAGCGTAACACAGCCAGTTCAAAAGTACATGTAGTAGCTGTGACGTTGATGCATAAGGAATACGCAGAACAAGTTCCTGTACATAATACGGAGGCCCGTTAGCGCCAGCTGTTTTCATTCACTTTTTTTCTTGAAGCTCAAATTATGTTTTTTGAAATCCGTAATCTGTACTTTTTAAGGTCCGTTTCTGCTTTAGCCAGCATTCCTTTCAGCAGTTTGATAAAGGACATTGCATACTGCATTCTAGTTCAGATAAGTACTTATGGTTGCGGTGTGCATTTGGCTGATCAGCATTATTAAGTACAAAATGGGGACCAAACTTTTTTGGGACGTGACAAATTGTTGATTACAATTAAAACAATCTCCACGCAAGGCGCCCAGAGCATATCGGGGTCTTGGTTGACATCCGAATTCTGTAATTTGAAATCCGCAAAATCAACTTTCAGAATTCAAAAACAAGATTTCGGATTTCAAAAAACAGATTTCGGATTTAAAAAAAAACAGATTTCGGATTTTGAAAAACAGATTTCGGATTTAAAAAACAGAATTCGGATTTTGAAAAACAGATTTCAATTTCAAAACACAGATTTCTAATTAAAAAAAAAAGATTTTGGATTTAAATAAGCAGAATTAGATTTCAGAAAACAAAATTCGGATTTAACAAACAAAAGTAGGACTTCAAAGAAACAAATTTGCCATTAAAAAACACTCTAAGTTGCCTCTTACGGACTTAACAAAATGTAACTTGAAGCAATGTATTTTCGTTGGTTCATTAGTTTTATTAATTGGTTTGAGGCTGTTTGTTATTTATTATCTTTGTTTTTCATTTATGGTTATAAGGATCAGCAAAGTCATTCAACTAATAAGTCACTACTTACAAATTTTTCGCATACGCGCAAACGATGAAAAAAAGCTGCAAAGCAGTACGTATTTTGTTTTGACAATTGCATTCATTCACCCGCTGAGCTGGTTCATGTGGTCCTGACTTGTCGGGTCATTTTACTGACCTTCTTGGGTTTAACCCTATTAGGATTTATACAAATGATGAGATTATCCCCGCAGTTTACCTTAATGCGTTCGTTTAGTGATACCATGTCGGTAGGTCTGGATTTTATTAAACTGAATGTATTTCAAACCAAGAATCTGAAATAAGTCACGTGGAAGCAATAATTCGGCCATGTCACGGTATATATCAGTATGCGAGGGTGATGAGAATACCGCTTGACTTGTTTTTCTTTGTAGTTAATTGTTTTGTCATTCAAAATACAAGGCCACTGAAAATGAATTTTCAGACGGCCAAAGACTTATAACTCAGATCAGCCATCTTCAATTGGTTTCCATTGGCTTTATCAATTTGTCCTCATCGTTCAAATTACACATCGTTGATGAAAGGAAGGATAGGTAGTAACCACATGTGACATAAATTTTACGTAACGTTTGGCTCTTCCCAGATCGAGCACAAACATATTCCGTTAGCATATTTGTGTTAAAAAAATGATCTGAAAGTGCCCCAGTAAATACAACAAAAAGAGAAGAATAAAATAGAAACAATAGAGAAATGACGTCATCCCTATGCAGTGTGGATGGTCCTTTGTCTCCGGTTCTCAGTTGTTTTGAAATGCATACTCTGTAACGGTTTTGTGGCGCGATATTAGCACTTTTCTTTGTTACTGAGATAGGAAATAATGTATTATATAATTTGCCCACACCTTTCAGTGGAGGGCAGTTAGTTTGAAGTTCCAGTTGGTGGTCTACAAATAGACGTATTATCGAGAAGCCCTCTCGAGAATTTTGGACGATGTCGCGGAAATAAACAGATAGCTGAATTCAAGGTATCAACTTGAAGAATTCAAGACTGCAACATTTAGTTGCATCTACCATTTCACGTTACAAATTCGTAACGTCACGAGTCATGTAGAATACAAGTGGATCTCCTCCAAGTTCATGGCATGCGCTGTATAGCGCTGAAACGGACAATGATCTCTAGATATTTACACAAACCCCCTCATGTATTTCGTACAAATGGTATAACTACTCCACGATGTCGGTATAAGAGGTAATTGTTCCAACATATCGGTTAAAAATACGCATGAGCAAGGAATCGCACGAATTTTGTTTTCTACCCGAAAATCAATTATCTCAGTATTCGATTCTTTTTCAAATTTTTCTCAATTTCCATCGGATAGATTTGCCGGTCAAGTGAGACAACGAGGGGACAGTCGCTGTAGTAATCGCGTGACAATTCCAAAGTGATTAAATTGTTCAGAGTGTAAACATACTGACTCATCTGCTACACAGTCACGTTAAGGTGTACAGAATACTGTAATTGTAGGTTATCATCTGACGTCAACGCATGCATCTCTCTGCTCTACTGGTGCACCGTCGGAGATGCCCCGGGGAAGGGGCGGGGGACTGGCAATGTTTCTGCATACATGTAGTACACGTAGGCGTAGTTTTGCTTGGCACTGCAGCAATGACGCTTAACATTCGGGGGGGGTCAAGGTTCGATCCCTCACCGGGCACACCAAGATTGGGGTTTCACCAATCCAAGTTTTTGAGCAATCCAAGGTTTCCCCATACGTGACTGATATTGCGAAAAATGCCAAATTTTATCTTAAAATGTCGAGTTGGTAGTCTCCTGAAGTGAAGTAATATATACGCCACAGACTTTCTCCGTTCTTGAATTTCCTTCTCCTCCTTAAATTCAAATTTGTCGGTAAATGTTCGTCAAACCACTCTAAAATTAAAGTTAAAGGAAACTTAAAACTGTGTTTCCTTTTGCACATGGAATTTCTTTCACCCAGAATTTCTGCTGTCTTATGAAGATGACTGTCAGGGTAGGAAAAGAAAAGAAAACCATTCTACATAAGATGAAGGGTATCAGCGATTATGAATCCAGTGTTTTGTTTTGTTTCACTCACAAACACTACATTTTTGAGAATGGCGCTATGCAGAAAGAACATGTTTTAGTTTAGTCTGAATTTCAAATTGCCAGCTGTTGTTAGCTAGGCATTTTTCATATATGTAACTTTGAAATCTGGATAATTGAAAAGGTTTCCATTTATATAAGAGTAAAAAAGCAAAACTAAACATGACGTCATGTCGTTTCCTTAAAGTTACGTATTTCAAAGTAACTGTAAATAAGCGAGACCTGTAAGTATGACGCACACTTCACTGCGACATGTACATTTATGCTTTGGAGTATGCGCTAATTGCACATCATAAGAGAGAGGTGAAGGAGGGGAGAGAGAGGGGAGGGACGTAGATGGAGGGGTGAGTACGTGCGTGGATTCGGAGAGACACCGAGTTTGTACAATTTCGTCTGCTCCACCCCAGCTCTTTCCAAGTGGCATCACTTACTGTGCTATGAATCAAGGTAGGTGCAATTGTTCATGTGAAATAAAATCCGACTCCACAGGACAGCAAACAATACAAGAGAAATGAATTCTGTGAGAAGTATAGATAACTTTGATGTTTTCAATATCCATAAATTACAAAAGTGGCAGATGCATAAATTTCACTTTGCGACCAGTGAAACACTATTAGCATAACATTTATGAGTGAGGTCCACAGACATAAAACTGTTTACACGAGGCAATTGTTTCACAGCTCATTAATTCATTTGACATATTACAAAAGGCACGCCACAGAAAGGAGGGTGACAATAGCACTTTGCAACCCAAAGCGAATCACTGGTTCCTATGGCAAGTGCTTGCCCTTGTCACACTGAATCTGATGCAACGACACAACTGCATCTGTTTCTTCCTTTTCATACGGTGTATTTATGCCTTCACATCTGGTGTGTGAACAAGAAGATCTCCCTCCTAAATCTCGATTGAAATAGTTCTGAGCTGAAACGGTTGACATATATAGTTATGACTCATGTCACAAGCGAAGAACTTTGTTTTCGAAAATGTTCCTTCACTATTCTGTCTGACCTAAGAGGAGAATGGCAAAGCTATGACTGGCCATGTTTTAATGAAACATTCCGTTCAGCATCCCACATATCAATTGGTAGACCCTCACTAATAAATACACAAGCACACCAAATGTCTCTAAATTTGTAAGTGACAATTCTCGTAAACATACCACCAGAGTTTTTACTTACTTCTGCTAACAGTATTAACCTGAACTTTTGATTTTTTAAGTAAACTGTTTGCATGCAATTACATTGCACTTTTTTATCTGGTGGGATGCAAACAAAATACATGAAAAATAAAGTTTTCCCTTCCCCTCCATGTACAACTTTTAATACTAGTAAGTCTAAAACAGGGTGGTGGTACTGCTACAATGAACGTACATTATTCTCACCGAATATTTTCATTGCTGGCCACTGTAAAGTTGATTTAAATATTTTCAGCACTGACACTAAAGCACAATAGGCACATGCCTTTCTGTAGCCTAAAATTTCAGGACTAAATTATTCCATCATTCTGAAAAAATGGAATAAAAGTCTTTCGGACATATAGACTAAAGAGGTGAGGGACCTGCCAGGCAACGAAACGGCGGTATGTACATGTACACAGTTTAATAGTGAAAGAGCACTTTTCATAGTGCACAAGCCATGGTGGTAACAACATTGAATATATTAACCTAGAGCTGGTACAACCACTACACATATGAAAACGAATCACAGCTACAGATGAGGCACTTAATGACAGGAGCACCAATTGTGCAGTAGTTCACACAATAAATGAGATTTTTGTGAAGAATTTACATTAATAAATCTATACATATATATATATAAATAAATATAAAGTTGGATGGCATCTATCTTGGAGCAGTGGGCTCTATATCAGGGGATAGAGCAGAGGATAGAGAAGATGAGGCGAGTTGAGACTAGTGGAACGCAGTTGTGACTCCTGAGTTTCACTCGTTGAGTGATCATCGCAGGGGGTGTATCAAGTACGTACCATTACTTGATCCACCCCCCCACATGACACCACCATGTTCGATACAAGCTTGTTTAGACCACCATCTTCCTTTCCTTTACTTGCTGTCACCCTTACATAATGTCCCCTGACTTATAGTGACCACAGACACAACATGACATCATTTCCATCAAAGACTAATCAAGATGTCATTTATCAAATTGTTGACAGATGTATTTACTGATTAACAGATGTGTAAGACCTCTCATGTAGCACACGATAAAAATGTCCAACCTTTAAGAATGACTTTCATGCACCAGTGAAGTGTCTACTTAACTTTTGCTCTACTCATCCGGCAATAGTAAAGGCACAAACTAAAAGGAAAAATGAATGAGGGAGGGCTTCAAAATAAGTACCTGTCAACTGTCCATCACTTCTGGACATTCAATTTTCCAAACTGAGAACATTACCAATTTTCGCAAGTTTGCAGAGAATTCAAATCAGTTCATTACACATGCTTGTCACAGGCTGAACGCAGAATCATAGTTTGAATCTGGAAAGAACCATACGCCACAAACTGAAAATTGTAATACAGAAAAGTTCTTCGTGGTTGCCATGGTGACCACCACTGATGAAATTTGAGTGGAATGGAATACACTGAGATTATACCTATTCTATCACTACAGTCAATAGAGAACAAAAAAAGGAAGAAAGTCACCTAGAATATACCAAAATAGCAAACCTAAATATCTGAAGGGATTAATAAATTAGATCTATATTTGGTGGTGTGATCAATGGTATTCAAGGAGCAAGGTGTCAATTTATAATACTGTATACATATGAATAATATCTATATATCTTACATCAGACCTCTTGTGGAATACATCGACAATGAAAACATTAAATACGATGATACAAAATAAAAACAAAAGACTAAATCTGTGTCAAGAGTAAAACTTTATAATCTTCAACACTATTGTTAAAGGCTTTTAGCCCTTTTGATCATAAATCTAGAAATAGTTTAGTATCTGGTTATTGACATGATTACAAAAACAGTCATCTGTTGTTACAAAATAAACTCTTCGATATCGTCATCAATGTCATCGTTGACCGCAGTAGTGATGGGCTTAGCTACAAATGGGCTCTTCTGTTGGCTGTAAGGTGTGGTGGCGAATAAAGTATTCTGTTTACCATTTGAATTAACAACTGTCCCCCTTTGCGACGCTCGCGAGTTCGTCTCCCAAGGTAGCCCACCGCTGTCTGCGACAGGCTTGGCCTTGGTCGACGTGGAGAATATGCTCTCGCCGCCGAACGAGCTCCTCATGTTTCTGTCTTTTGAGTTTCCACTGACCGAATCCTCTCCGAACTGTGGCACCGTTTTCTTTCCCTGTTTCGTTTCTTTAGGTTTCGTGAAGGAGGGAGCGTAACTCCCAAAACTGATCTCGTCCACGTCAATCTCATCCTTGGACGCTCTCCTTCCGTTCGCGACTGAGAAGTTGAGCTGGTTCTTACGGGAGCTCTTCGGCGACAGATTGACCTCTGGGTGGGAGGGTCTGCCGTGGTGCAAATTTTCGACGGGTTTGGTGAATTTGTAATCTTTTTGGGAATTGCCCGATCCGGACCTCGCATCAGCGTTAGAGTCGTCGATGCTCTTCATCTTTTGTAGGAGTATTTCTTTCTTTTTCTGATAGTCGTTGTTCGGAGTTGTTGAAGATTTTGACGGAGAGTCCCCAAGGTCATCTTTCCAACTGGAATTGAACACAATTTCACCTGAAAGAATTGAAGACAGCAAGAATTACAGATAAGAGAAAATTATGAGTTCCATTGAAAGCTACATTTAAAGACTCATCACAACTTTTTGTGCTCAATTCATTTATGAGTACACACACAATCATAAATTCTACAGTGTTTAAAAGATTTGCGATAACAAAATCAGCACTTATTTAGGGTTAATATACCAAATGACTGGCTCTAAGCACTCAACAAAATTAAGTTGATGAAAAAACAATAGCGACACAGGACGACACAAGAAATAAGAAAACAATGGACTCTTGTTCTATTGGATCTTGAGGGAGGATTGGTATTTGTGACGTACAACTCACATAAAAAGTTTTGCAATTTCCAAATTTTCCAAATCTGATACAAGCAAATATCTTCAACAGACTTTTGGTTAGAAAATCAGCAAAATATGACAAATTCGGTTAACTGCACCAGTAAGGGGAAAAAAAATGTTGCTGGTACTGACATCCCAGAGAAAATATTCATGAGTATTTTAAGATTTGTGAATGAAAGTAGCTTGAACATGGAATGTTGTCTGGTCAAAGGTTATCAATGTTTACCTAGACTCTGCAGTAAGACCTTGATGGCCTTCAAGCAAAAACATTCCTTCTGNNATTTCAAACCATTTTCGTTCTTATTCTTGAAGTCCATTTCAAAACGTCAAGAATATGAACAAAAATGCTTTGAAATGGCTTGAATAAGTAAGATGATGTGTTCCTTGCCCAGATTTGCCCTTTCAGGTGAGACATGAGAGAAATTTCTCATCTGCTTTTTTTTTAGCAGAGATCCATGGACAAATAAATGGTCAACAACAAGGCCTGTGGACTCAGAGGTTATACTGTAACAACCCTATTGTTACAACTCATCAAGGCATGTGATACTATTCAGCACTGTTGAGAGGTGTGTCTCTTATCTGATCACTGTGTATGCACAAGAGAAATGATCATGGCCAGAGAGAGACAACAAACTAATCAAGTGTACCCGAGCAGAGCCTCTTTCTTCCCCGACCTGCTACTGGCAGCTACGGGAATACTAGCTAATAGGAATTCCCTCTAGAAAAAGTTTTCAGTAACGTTTCTCACAAATTGTGACATGGTGTATAACGAGGCAGACGACACAATCTTATTATGACAACAAAAAGCAGTGAGATATATGATATGTGATATATGTACCATCTGACAGCTCCTTATACCTAGAACTAATACCTAAATATGCTTCCACTCATTCAACCCTCTGGCTGCCATACTTGACACAAGCAGTGATCTGCCACTGCTGGTCAGGGCCGATCATATCCGATCAGGACAAAAAACTGCTAACCATCCCTACCTATAAAGGGAACAACTTTTTCCGGCAGGCACAATTTTAAACCATACACTCGGATGCAACTTGAAAGAGCCATTATCAGTTAAAGTGTATCCATGTCATGGTTTACTGTACAATGTCATGCAGTGCACATTTGTCTACACATTCTTTTCTCACATTCGTATGTAAAATAGTTGTACACAAGATAACTTGATCAAGCTGGCACACTCGACAGAGCCGCATTCAACTAACTAAATCTGAATCTAACAGACATAAGAGAAAACTCTATAAGTAATACTTATTGTTGTATCAGCTACTGCCTTTACATCTCTTCAGTGATCTATTGAAATCTAATTTCTTAGTTTCAAAACTCAGACACTTCCTTGCCAAGATTTGATGGTCTGGATAGCTATGAAGGCACATTTTATTTAATGGCGAGTATCTGGCTTTTTTTTTCTCTCTCTTTTTCAGACTCTTTCTCTAACGATAGAGCTGTTTATACAAAAAACAGCTTACAGAAAACATGAGGTGTTTGCTTGCATGCTTTGAAAGGAAAAGGGAGGGTTGAACGTAGAGGGCTGTGTCAACCAATTACAAAATGGAACTGGCGGTGCATTCAAAATGTACAAGCCTTAACTTGTGGGTACTGTAATGATAAAGTGTGATCAAAATGTAAACAGAACCTTGTGTAAACAGAACCTTGGTGAATCCATCTACCCATCAACGTGTACACACAGAGCCACATTTGCCATTACCTTGAAAAGCAGTCAATACATGAATGTTCCACTGTAAGCTAAATGTGAAAGAGGAGATGTGAAAAAAACAGAGGCTGGAAACCATTATTTTTTTTTCAGTAACCCTAATGGAAGGGCAATGTATGGCTCACTTTTTTATTCTTTATCTGCAACAATTACACACCCCTCATCTACCATTTCTCTGCACCAGCAGGAGATATTTGGAAGTATACCATTCATCTATTATAGTGAATCAAATAATTAGCTGGTGTCTGTTCGAGTCAGTTTTGAGGTAGGGCTAACATGGAGTATAGATACCAAAAAGTCTGTGCCAGGCAGAGAGTGAGCGGTAACAAGGTCATGTGGCATTTTCATGGAAAAATGAAGGTTGTGAACCTCTCTGTGCTGTCCTGGTGGTAAACGTAGGTACCTGTACAAACAGACTCGGCCTAAGTCTGTTGTCAGACCTACAGTACTTGGAAACATCTGACCAACTGTGTAATTCAACATCATAGTGTAGGCGATACACTCTACAATGATATTGTTATGTGATTGAATACACAGGCAGGGTTCTATTTTGGGGGGGAAACATCTGACCATCTGGCAGGCTTCCATTTTGGGGGGATTTCAACTTTATTGGATTTAGTGAACCGTGGCAGAGCCCATTTTCTAAACAACAAAGAGTAAAGCATTTTAACGGCAACTGTATCGTATGCTAGATATGATAACACCTGCAAGCAATGGAATTACAACTACGTTAGAAGCCGGTATATATACAACAAAGTGTGGTGTATGTGGAGACCTCACATTAATAACCATTCCTATAGTAACATTGTTACTTGCACACACCTGTTTATGGCACTGATCGACGACATAGATTTTTCCTCACCTAATCAGGGATATCCCCACTTTGCAAATGACGTCCCCAGTGTACTAGTATTTAGTCTTGCATGTATCCCTGATTCATGCCAGAGAGTGTATTGTGGGTATGTCTTTTTACACACATACACCCCTATACACAGGTTAAAGATCCATGGAATAGGTAATTTGGGAAAAAAGTCAGATCAACCACAAAGTTCAGGGTGCATATCTGATACTCTTGTTTGTATTACAGTATGTTAAAATATCCAGAAATGGAGATATGCCAGTTTTTCTGTGTATCCCCAATTACAAGCTCTAAGTTCTTGCATGTGTGTCCCTGTTCGGCGCCCTCTACAGACCCACAGCAGCAGGTGGGATCTATGTGCATACTCTTCACTGGACATTGCTTACACCTGCTGCAAACGTACACACACACATACACTGACATAGCACTACAGATGAAACGACACCTTGCTTCGGATGTACATCCATCTTCTCCCATCTCACACAACATGGGAGTTGACATCCTGCTGCCTAACAAATTGCGACTTTGAGCCAGCGAATCTCACCGACTGCTATGCACTTGCACACACTCCCATAGGATGACTGTCACTGAAAATTATATTATTACTGACTACCCCAGGCCTTTACATTTGAAAATCAAAGGCGAGTGCACACCAGCTCTCCTAAGAGTTGCTATGGCGAGCTGTTTTCATAATTTTTACTGACGTTGCATGCAACAGAAAGTTTTTCAGACTCTTATAGATGCTCTTGTTTGAAAATCAAGGTGAGTGGTAAATCACTCGCCTCAAATTTATTTCAGGCGAGTTTATACACTGCCGGGCTAAGGCTTGCCTCAAATGAAAAGGCCTGCTACCTTGTCAGCAATACAGGAGCTTTCATACACGAGTATACATTACAAAAGAAAATTCAGACATTAAAAAATATATGAAGATCCTTCAATTTTGTAAGCTCGATATTCATCAAGGTATGAAGTTACCTTTTTCCTTCTCAGACTTGGCTGAATTAGAATACTTGTGAAGGTCCCTGACACTGTTGACTACACCCGAAGGTTGCGGAGGAGGCTGTTTTGCTTTTGACGAACCGAAAAATGGAAAGTCTTCGTCTTCCTTCTCAGAACTTTTGTCAGAATTCTGCAGGTCTGCAAAAGTAAAGTTACATTCACAAGCTCATGAAAGAGGAGAAACAAACTAACATGATAATCACATTATTGCTTCACAGATTACAAGACAGGATCTATTTAGTCAGAAAAGCTTCAGAAGAATTTGATATGAGGGCTGAAAAACGAAATTTGTCTTTGCTAACATGAAGAAGATACTAAAACATAAATTGTGGGTATAAGAAAGAAAATACAATGATGTACACCAGGATTCAACAGTAGACAGAGAAGTAATGATGAAGCACAAACTAGAGCTATTGTAGTTTCAGTCTATAAAGCCATGAATTGATATTGCACCCTGGTCAACCCCCTCCACACATATTATTTTGGGCTAATAATCATACTTTAATTTTAACAGAGCCCAGGCAAAATTCTGACAGAGCTGGCCTACAGTGATGACAGAACAAAAGCAAACAAACATTAAGCGAGTGGTGTGGGGAGTGGTTAGACGTACTCCGAACAGAAGAGTCAAGTCATCATACACTTTATACACAAACACCAAATGGCATACATGACTCAATCATAAAAAACCCTGTCCTCAGTTTTTTTCTCCCCAAACTCAAGGTATTTTCACTTAATGGCACTTCACTACTATCAACATACACAGTTTCAAACAATGTCCAAACGTTTCCCTTGTACATACACTTTTCAATGTTTTCATAATTTGGGCCATTATGAAACTGTGTCTGTACAATATGACGTACATGTGACTTACAGAGACAGACTTTGATTGTTTTACAAGAAAAAGTGATTTTTTTTTAAATAAATATTTATGGATGCTGACTCTTGATTGGTCAACATATGGCAGGACATTAGTGCTATCTCCAGGACATTAACCTCCCACAGAGTGGAATTTGTTTATTTGATGCTCAAGAAAAATTTGTTCACCCAAACTGACAAAATTCAAATGGTGCATCTTCAGTAACTCATCTTATGCATGATGTTTTGAGGAGATGAAACTACTGCATGATGTTTACTGGAGAGTCTGAATGGTTTAACGATGATCAAGCTTTTCTCCTTTTCGCCATGTTGGTGAATTCTAAATGCAATGTTTTCTTGTGTTCAAAACCCAAAACATTTTGAGCCGTATTTCCACAAACTTAAAAGATACAATCTGCAAGTAACGGCATTTTCCCATTATCAACATGCAGTTTGCAAAATGACGAACTGTTTTATTTTTCAGTGAACACATTTTCCAGGTTTTTTTCCCCTCCACGACAAATCCCCTGACTCTTTCCTTAACCCTCAACCTTTTCCCGGAAGGACTGTCAAGGTGAGTTGTCCTAGGGCAGAATCCTCTTGGTTGGGAAATGTTCAAGTGAGAACTGTTCACAGGTTTTCCAAGGGGGAATTTTACGGGGAAGAAATTGTCCGGGGGGC
>VJOZ01025418.1:0-11661 GCA_009801055.1 Stichopus horrens
CCTTCATAATGACAAAGATGACATTTTGTGCGGACATGTTTTTTCCTGTTGTTATGACAATTATGTCCAGAAAAGCCATGGCAACAGTGCAATAAAAATACAGTCTGATACAAATTAATCAGAATAAGACTTTTGACTTAGCCAACAACTTAAATTACTTCTTCTTTTTCTTTTACTTTTCCTGTGTCTTCAGATAACCAGGAAGTGACTATATTTCCTGAAAAACATTTTCAACTGAAAAAGCCAAACACAAAGGATTTTATCTTTGGGCATTTTCCAGTGAGTAAACATGTATTTCATGCAAACATTGTGTATTCCAGTATCATGAATGTGGTTAAAGGTCACTCTGTACAGATCTCCATCTACAATTAGAGAGAGAGAAAAAATGATAACAACACATGAAGACACAGCAGTGTATCGAACAAAAATTGGGTCGTCATTGCTTACCCTTTGTCCATCCATCACATGCACTCCTTTCTTCAAGGCAGCCTGAACTATTGCTGGATTAGAGAATCCAACAAAACCAAATCCTTTGGAGAATCCAGTTTTCTGATCCTATGAAGCACGACAAAAACAAATTATCATCCTTAATACAATGAGTGCATCAACTTTTCGATAGTAGACAAACAATGACAGGCATTTTTTATTTTGCATGAATAGACCTTTTCCTTTCCTTCAAAACCATACCTTTATTAACACGTATGAGCTTTGGGAAAGAACGCTTAGCTTTTTCAACACTGAACACGCTAACATTGTCTTCAGACTTATGGCATTACTATATTTGCAAGACAGCAATTCACAAAAAGAACACAAAAGGTCACTGAGCTTCTTTAACTTCCTTATGTACACTGGTTAAGTTTATACTTTGATGTCCTTTGAAAGTCAGACCCTACAGTACTACAAAACGTGAGTTTATTAATAAACATCTCAAGAACTTCTTTTCTGCTAATTTCATAAAACGTCCTGAGAAATCTTTTGAAATTCCGATCAGTTAGTGTCTTACAATTGTCTTATAATTTTCATTCCTTTGGTCTGAGAAAAAAAAGGTATTATTCTTCTTGCAATTTAGTAAATCAAAAGGCCTTTGCTAAGTCATACCCTGGACAAGTGTCTTAAAATTTCAAGAAGCATACAGCCTTCAAACATTCAGATCAACTAATCTCCTGATTTACCATGCACTGGTGAATCCAAAGGGATAAGGGGGGGGCACAGGCCATGGCCCCACCCAAAAGTGAGCTAAAAATAAGTAATCGAAGAAAGACAAAGATGCCTAGTGATTACTGTATTTGCATGGGATTTTCCAAACTGCAACAGATTTATCACAGGCTGCCTGATAGAGTCATTTCTCGTAAAATATACATGACAGTTAAAATGATGTCAATGAAGAACTGTCCAATGTATTTCCTGAATCAATTCAATTCAAATTGAATCTACACTGACCTATGGAGAAAAACAAACAAAAAACACAATCCACTGGAAAAACACACACACTCTACATCATGGTGAATAAAGTCACTGGGTTTGTGAGTAAACTTTCACCCTTTTCCACAGAGGTCATTGCTAAATTTTCAATTACAAGGCAAAAACAAGTGTCTAAATAAAAGATGCATTGGCTTAGGGAGTGAATCAAAATTGTTTTATGGGAGAATTTGAGTCCCTTTAACTGTCAAGACAAGTCATAAATAACAGACACAGATGAGGGTAAGGAAATATCGATCAAAAGCAGCATGGTACATGGTACTTAATTGTTGACATACAACTTTTAAGATACCACTTTTGTGCATACCTTGATTGAACATTAGCACTGTGTTGTGCTAACACAGACATGTATCAATGTGACATGCACCAATGTAAGCTATAATTAAAGATACATGTTGTTTCATCATTAAACATCACATACTTTTGAAAGGCAAACTATCATATATCCACCAGATATTTTAGTTCTTAAAATGGTCCATGTAAACTCCTAACATATTGTAAACATTGCTGCTATTTGCCTGATTGACAGCTTTACCTATAATCCATAAAAAAACACCAGAGATCTTAGGATTTTGTACTAAATGTGACCCCAGATGGACAATGACCCACATTATCATCAGCCCCATCAAAAGAGCTTTATATAGTGCAATTACACCGTGCTGTTCAAAGTGGGACATTGATTTCACTTTGAAAAATGCAGTAATATGTTCACATGCTCTTCACTATATGACCTCTGATGACCTCATATGACCTTTGACATCCAAAAAACTCCTCACAATCTTATTTTCTTCAAAGGCTGTACATACTGTACCCTCCAAGCTTGAAGTTCATGCAGCTTGTGCTTTCTGTGGAACAACAATGTTTGTTCACATTCTGCCTGCTAGTGACCTCAGATGACTTTTGACCCATACTGTAACAATCACAACCAAGATTTTTGTATGTCCTACCCAAGCAATGACTTAGAACTGTCTTGCACCTTTCCTTCAAAAGCTTAAGTGTTCCCCAGTCTGCGCAAGGTTTTTGCATGACCTCTGATGATCCCATATAACCTTTCAGCTCCAAAAACCCCCTCACAATCCTAATTAGTCAAAAGGCAGTAATACACTACAAGGTTGAAGTTCATGCAACATGTTCCTCTTGAATTACTTCAAATAAACATCATCAATGTTTTCCCTGCACAGTGATGAAAGATGACCTTCATGCAAATAACATTTCATGAACAAAGCAAGGACCAAAGCTGTAAGGTATCAACATAAAAAAAAAATAAAAAAAAATTAAAATGTTTTTCTATCTACTGGAGCACTGTTTGACTTAATTCTGCCATTTGTAGATGATTTTGCAGCACAAATGTTTTGATCAGGTTTATGCAGAACAAACTTCAAAAAGTTAAAGATGTATATCACAATTACCTATCTTACTTTAAGTCAATAATGAATATCTTTCAACATTTCCTTTTCTCCGAACAACAAACATCTACGAAGATGGGCATTGGAGATACATGGGGGTTACTTTCTAACCTCTGAAATACACTTTCTTGTAGTTCTACACTTTCTGTTTGCAACATGGTCAAAGATGAGTGCCACTAGGTAGCGATGTCATGTGATTCAGAAATATCCAGTATATGCTGGAAATTATATAGTATTATGTAACCTAGCAAATGTACTTTTCATGTCAGTTAACTTGACTTGTTTACATAATTGTTAGGGTTTGAAACAATAGATGTGGGCAATGTACAGTGGTGTGGTTTCTACAGTTACTGTGTGTTCCCGTCGCAGGCAGAAGTAGGAGTCCTACATTATGTCGAGTCATTTGCGTTTCAGAAGTGATATTACTGGATGTTTTCATGCTATGCCATAAGCAGAAGTAGGAGACTTTGTTTCACTAACCCATCTGCAACTTTGGCAACTGAAAAAATGTTTAACGTGTGTTTTCACGTTATGCAGAAGGTTGTTGCTACACTATTTTAAGGGTATAACCAGTAGCTGTATCCAGTAAGTTTCCATTATTTCATATACAGTACTCCCTTTGTAACATTTGAATATATGTTTTGGACTGACTTTTAGTAGAGGGAAGAAACTTCATTATTGTAAGGGTTACGTAAATGATGGTTAAATGACGTAGTTGTTTTGCATTTATTTTGCTGTGGTAATGTGGCATGCCATATTTAGAGTGTCAGGTCATTTTGCATAATGATTTAAAAGGCGGTGGGGAATTACATATCATGTTGTGCATCTGTAAAGTAGACCAACGAAAGTAAATTTAGTAACTAAATTGTTTTGGTTGTCTATTTGAGTTTCATGGGCAAGAAAAACCATACATGCTAATCTTTGTTGATTGTTATTTATTGTACTGGTCAAGTTTTAGTACAGAAAATGGTACGTTCGAGTTTCATACCCACTTTTTTTTATGATACTGAGTTTTCATCCATTAAATGAGATATGGGATGCTTGTTCTGAAATATTCTTTTTGTTACATTTATTTCAGGGGTTTTCCCGCACTGAGTTGTCTGTACATTATTGTAAATTCATTGCCAAGCTGCTCTTTGGTGTCCGTGGTCTCTTCGTCTCCGGTGTCCTCTTAACGGACTCATGAAACAGTACACTTTCATTTACAATTCACATGGCCTGCATCCTTTGCTATCTCAACTATTGGACGGTCAATATTTCTGAGCTACAATTTCACAACATGTTGCATACCAAGTACTCTTTCATGACTCATAGCTAACAAACGAGAGTTCCATCTTGTACCAAGGTTATACAATACTTTGCAATGAGAGGTATTCCTGATGGAACACTTAAATCAAAGAATCAAATGCACAACACATAAAAAATTTTCAATGCAAGCCCTCAAGAAGCAACTGTCAGCACTAAATACCCTTTACTATGTAAGTGTTGAATCTTGTGGCAGTTACTGTCTGTACCTTTTAATTGGCCGTTTTCTATTTTAAGACAAAGTGATCTTTTCTCTCTTTTTTCAACTTTAGTCATGAAAAAGAAAGGAAAAAGGATAAGAACAAATTACAAAATGTTTACACTTCATACATGTTATTGCAAAGGCCAATGCACATGACCCAGAGAGGTAATGGTTCAATGGGCTGTCATTCTTCCTTTGACATACAGTACCTAGAGCATTGTTATATGATTTGTAAACCTTGGTCACTAAAATTTACACGCAAAACACGTTCTCTACTGAAAAGAGGAATCTTTTACTGGCTGACGTTCTTCTGATGTCTAGCTAAATGCATGCAATTACTCTGTTTTAATCAATTTTCTGCACATGTGTGAATAATGCTTATAAAGTTTTGTGAGTAATATATTCACAAACCATGTTTTCTGTGTATGAGTACATGTGTAATGTTTAAATTCTTACATGCTAAGTAGAATGCCTCTCCCACAGTTGCAGTATTCATTTGCAAATAGCTCAAAACAGTCTTCAGAATAAACAGTTTGTTGAAATAATCTTCAACATGCGTTATATTGAGACATTACAACTGTATCCATACGATGTTGAAAATGGCCCAGATTATCACTGAAAAGTAAAATAATTTCAGCATGAATAAATCATAGGAGATAGATTTCTGTTGCTTTTCTGCTGTTGAAAGGGACTATGAACAGTATTATACTTTGTTGATACAAGTGAATGGAAAGGTTAGACATGAAACCGACAATCATAAATGTATGAGGTGGAGGAAGGGCTCCTTATGAAAATGAAGGATTTATTCAGGGAAAATGACAAAGGCCAAGAAAATGAATTAGGCTTTTAATGTAGGCCATGGCCTTGTCGAGCCTTGGAAGGGTAATCTAGGAGACATATTTGAGTGCACTCCACAACAACCCACGGTACTGCTCTGCTTAGTCTTCCACAATTTTCATCAGGCCTGCTAGTCCAAAAGTCCTGGGTGTCCCAACTGTGGTAAAGGGATACTGTACTTCTGAATCAGTCTGTAACTTGGCCCCCATGAAAACAACCCTTTTGACACCATCCGGGCAAGAATAAAAGATGGACCTCAACTTTGGGCAACTTGGTCCAAAATACTAAATTTGGGCAAAAGTCATCCTTCTCCCTCACCACACAAATATTAACCTCGAATGCCTATGCTCAACTACCTTTCTTGTACGTTTTTTTTAGGGATTTGACATTTCGTTTAACAAAATGCATTTTTAACTAAGGATATGCTTTGACATTTGCTATGTCTCGCAATGAATGAGAGAAGTTCAGAAGTAGCTTGTTTGTTCGCATTTCTTGTTGCAATTTACCAACCACTAGGTAATGCACCTCCCTTAAAAGGGATATATGTTAATGTGCATAAAGTAACAGTAGCAAGCCTTTTGTTCCTACTGCTACAAAGCACAGAATAAAATGGTCAAATTCCGTGAGATAAGCCGCCCTTCACTCAGGAATCTGTAGGATCAGACCTTAGTTCCGTTTGTTTATCTATGTGAACCTTCTGAGTTAAATGAACAATTGAAGGGGTTTCAAATGAAGAGGAAGAAAGAGTTGGCAAATCACAAGGTTGTCGAGTCACAAGACTTTTGCGTTTCAGGAAGAGATAATAGATTGCACTGTAACCAGGAACAGATGTTACCATGACAACAACAGATAATTGAGATGATAAGCAAAAATTTCCAGTATGTGAATGATTTCTGTGAAAATAATGCAAACAGAAATGCTGCATGCTTGCTAATTGAGAAATTGAAAAGAAAAATTCTCATCATTATCAGAGAAACAATGCTGGCAATACACTTAACTTGCAGTTGTCAAAACATGAGACTTTCTAAGGAGACTTACGACAAACTGCAATATGGATGATGGAGGTTAGATTGGATTCAAATTCCTGATAAGGATTGGCAAAACACTTTACCATTAAATCTCAAACACAAATTATCGAGAGCAAGTCAACAGCTACAGGAAAAAGTAGGCTTAAAACATTTTCAAATTGCAGAATGTCCACAATCTAGAGTATGAGTGGGAGCCAGGATAGGACCTAGCTTAAAATGGTATTGATATTGTACATGATGGTTCTGTCATGGTACATAAAGCCAGATACCAGATGGTCTGTAAACTTCCATTTTCAAGGACAGCCTTTAATACTTACAAAAGCAACTCTACAGGCTTTAACTGCTCCGTACTGTGAAAAGTACTCCCTCAGTTCATCTGGACAAAAGAGAAAGTAAACACATACCAGCAGGATATTAGTGATCATTTGCAAAAACATAAAAGTATGGATTAAAGATCTGTTACCATGGCAGCCATTGTCACAAAACATACTTTGGGTATTGAAGCGAAGGTAATATGCAGCAATATACTGTAGCGTCCAATACCAGTGTCCATATTGAATATCACTGGAATTACCTGTTGGCCTCTGCGGGACACATAATGACAAAGCTTACCTAATTTCTGATGGTAGAACCATCATGTTAACTAAATGAAACTTCAATGAACGTCACTGCACATTTATAAGCACAGAACAAGTCAAAAATTTTCTGGTTTTTGTACATTAATTTAGGACTCCTAACATTTTGCCAGATTCTAGTAAAATGACAATATCACATTTAGTTGAAACCTGGAAAATGCCTCAAAAAGCAAAAAAAAAAATATATATATTTTACACTGATTTGCCATGAACTCCCAGACAAAGGCTATCCCCACTATAAGGATAAAAAAAATGTAAGACCTCTTTCACTGACACACTCTATGGTAGCAATCATATCATCACCTTGAATACTCACATAGAACATTGGCAAACATAAAATCGAAACCAAAATCTGATTTTTACAGGTACAGAGCAAGCATTAAAAAGTTTTTTTCAAACTGAGATTCAAAAAGTGCCGCTGTAATTTGACCCACACGTTTCGATGTAACAATTAGTATACAAGTATGCACAAAAAGATTTCAACCTCTCCCAAAACCCACAGGCCTCTTGTTTTTAATGTGATACACCAACTTATTCATTGCATAAGACCTGTTCAGGTTTCCCATTCCTACAGAACATCCTTTTATACACATCAGTTTTTCACAAATTTCTCTAGCATTTATATACCTCAAATCAGTCAAGAGCACTACACATCCAGCCAAACAAAACATGCCTTCTGAAGGTCATGCGACTAGAAAAGAGCTGACTTTTTTCCATGTTGGAGATTGAAATCCAACAGAGACAACACAAATAGACAAGCAAATATAATCATGACTGTGGTCCTCAGTTTCAACAATAACAGTTTCTCTCTCAAATGTATTCCTTTAAAGAAACAACATACTGGGAGAGAGATTTAATATTCAAAGGGACGAGTCATTTGTGCAGGTANNGGAAGCCCCACAAATCTAACCTAAGATCATCTTAAGCTTCACAACGCTACTCATTATGCTCTCTGCGTATCCCACATGCTTAAGTGCACACAGAGCATGTATGGCTCTGGAAGGTGAGGGGATATGTGCACTGGAGCATGAATCATTCCTCTCTGGTTGCTATTTTTATTACAATGGGTAGTAACAACTTGCTCTGAGATGATCTTAGGTTAGGTTTATGAGGCTTCCCTCACAAATGTATACATGAGTTTATATCACAATGATTGATTCTTGATTAATGCCATGACATGTAAACCAGTGTAATATGAAGTACTTTTTAGACTTGTTCCATACATCATATCTGTTCACAGACACAACATGTATCTGAGCTACACTGGGAATAACTCCATTCTAGTTGGAAAACAATCCAGATTTAAATTAAGGTCCAAAAATATTGACTCATTCTCCTTTGCATATAATCCTAGTATCTAAAGGAGTTGCACAGAGGTCGGGAGGAAAATGCTACTGTAATTCATTTCATACATTCGACAGTTCACCACTGTTTGACCAAAGGATAGGGTAACAGTGTGATAACAAAACTGCTGTAGTGATCATTAATATTAATACTTCCTACAACAGTCACTAAAATAATATATAGCTACATTAAAGTGAGATACGATGTCTACATCTGACACCCCAGAAGTTGATGGCATCAATCATTACATAAAATTATAAAATAAAATTGCTATTGTGCCTACTGCTGATCAAGGCCATAATTGATACTGTACGTTTAATGATTCCCTAATAAAAGTTGTGATATTTTGGATGCATGATTTGATTACATTATTGTCCTAATCTGTGTTTAAATCAGTACAGTGCAGCACTTCAAGTTCTGGAACTTGCTTCAAAACACACGCTACAACAGTCAAGCTCTCAGACAAACAGCAACATTCAAACACCTTGCGACTATAATTTTGGTGTTCTTGCACCTTCAGTGTTTTAATTTTTTCCCTTTTTTGGTTGGTCATACTATCAGTGCTCTCATTCTGACTTTGCTAGCCCACTGATCGTTTATTCATCATTTCAGATTTTCACCACACCTTCGCACAGCGATACTGTATACTTATGAAACATGTAGCTACAGTAACTTTTTCCATGTAACAGAGCAAGTGTCATCTTTCATGAAAACATTACCTTTCAACACATAATTCTATCTGAATGTGTCTTTTTCATTGATACAGTACTTCACCACTTCTTACAGTTATAGCATTAAAGCATTGCTATCTGTTCCATTGTTTGTTAAAATAATTGAGCCAAATTTTCTGATGTGGTGGATGGCCATACAGTAGCTTTGCATATAGACATATATGTTGGAAACTCTCAATGCCTCATTCACAGTATACAGAGTATAGTGAAAAAAAAAGTAAATTAAACACCTTTCAGAAATGTCATTCTTATAGGTTAAGTTTGCTTAACATGAACAATAGAGAACACCAAGATAACTCATTTTCTGATTCCTAATTTTCTAAAATTTATCAGCTGTATTGACAACTTCAAGTACTGTATGAAGGCTGGAGCCTGAGCATGTGACATGTATACAGCCAAAGGCAACAGCACATACAAACTATACATTATGCAATCAGGAATTACACAAGTTTATAGACATAAATGTACATGTGTAACATGTGGAATCATTTGATTTGCTGTATTTGGCAAAGTTGTTGAAAAATCACTTTTTATCAAGTCAAAACTCACTTAATGACAAGTCACAAGTCAAGTCAAGTCATTTTTTTTTCAACCAAGTCAAGTCACTTCATTTCATGGCAATTCACATCTCAATCAATTTACTTCAAGTCAAGTCTCAAGTCACTTTTCTCCAAGTCAGAGTTTTGTGGAAATTTTCATACATTTGCCCTTCCCCACAGGAAAATGTCCCAGGTACACAACTGTTGTCTTCATGACTATTAACATGTCTCACAGAATTTAAAGTAATTGCAGGGCCATGTTACAAACCATTTTTTAACACTGACTAAAATGCAACAAACTTGGTCCAGAATGTAACAACTTTCCGCCCAAAATACAACAACTATGAAACTTGGTCCAACAAAAATGCAACAAATTTCTGCCCGAAATGCAACAACAACAAGTGATATAAAATAACTTTCTGCTCAAATGTAGCAACATGAAGATTCCCATCAGATCATACTGAAAATATCCAAAATGGCCACCATATTTTTAAACTGCCATAACTTAACCAACAAGGTCCGATCTGACTGGGAGTTGCACAAGTCAATTCTCATGACACACTCAACATTTGAAACATAGATTTTATGTAGTCCTCTGTGTGCTTATGAAAATCAAAATGCCCGATATAATGTTAGTTTGGGATAAAACTTGCTTCATTGAAGTAAGTGTGGTCTACAACATCTGAAAGTCTATTCCCCAGGCACTTGGGTGCTTCAGTGGCATCATAAAAATCCCAAATGGCTGACAAAAACACTTTCCCTGTAACTCAGCCAAACGAGGATGGATTGGCCTGGGAGTTGCACACGTCGAGTTCTCATGCTTTATTTTACTCACACTACAAGTTTGGGGAGGAGAAGTTATTAAGATTAAAACCATTTGCCCAACTAAAGAAACGTTCAAAACTGTCGACAAGTCAATTCTTTTCAAGTAAAATCTCAAGTCATTTTTTCAACAAGTCACAAGTCACGTATTTTTCAAAACCAACAAGCTGAGTCACATCACAAGTCATTTCCTTTCAAGACAAGTCAACAACTCTGGCATTTGGCCAGGTCTTTCATCTAAAAGTGATACCAGATACAATCATGTTCAATTTTCACATTTCACTCAATCACATCTGTTGGGCTCACTTTTAGCTTAATTTAGGCTCCCTAAAACAGATGAGACCAGAGCTGGAAAGTACTTTACCATACATTAAAGAATTATGCCACAACACTATATAGATCTGAACCTACTCCATGTTTGTACTTCAGACATCCAAGTGAGGCACCACTAACACCAGTTGTCGCCAGTTCACACCAGAGAGTTTTAGTCAATAATGCCCAAGATTGCAGAAAGATGGCACTTCCCAGACCTACGTACGTCTATACATTTTGAAATTTTGTGAAATGTGAATTTTCTATTGTTACTATGCTGAAAAAGAAGACACATTTTCCTTCATGAAGCTTAAATGATTACTGTGACAAGATTGGAACAGACAAACAAATACCTTTATTGGCACTAAAGCCATGATAAAGTCAGTAATGAACATATCAAAACAAAAAGTTACAAAGCAATGCCACAGGCACAACTCATTATTACTATTTTCAGTTTTTTTTTCACAAGAAAATTGTTTTTACATGACTTGGACATTTACGGCTTAGTCATTGCAACTAGCTTGCTACTGACATATTATAATGCAGTCACCCCAAACTACACTAGTATACCCCCTATGCTACTTGAACTCAGTCATGAATGGTTCTTTCATTATCAAAATTGTCATTGAATTGCNNAACATCACAAAAACTTCTTAGCCTATAACTTAAGGAAATGCAAAGACAATTTCAAGATTTTGATGATTCTTTAAAACAATGGGGTTGATTGCAAGCACCATAGGCAACTTACAGTATACGCAGAGAGTATCATGGGCCCATCATTCAACAAATGTCAGGACCATTAAATCCAAACATTTACCAAAATCAATAAAACTTTGCAGTTATTATTGATTTATGTGCGTCTTTTTTCATGCTATATTTTGGTCATGAGTGTGGTGAATTGAGTAATTCCTATGAAATGAATTTTGAAATGAAAAGTGGGGGTTGCAATACACAACACTGTGTGTATGAAGTTATCTTGAGTCAAGAAAAGGGCAAAGAAAAAGAATTAATTATCACAATT
>VJOZ01025467.1:0-15028 GCA_009801055.1 Stichopus horrens
GGGCGCAGTGCCAGAATTGTTTCAAGGACTTTGAGAGCAAGGCCAAATGTATGCATTAGTGAATATCAATGGGATAGTCACTAAATGTCCACACCAGGGATTTGTGGGGAATATTACTTATCAATGTGAAACTCTGGAATGAAGAGGCAATAGGCTGGCAATATATATATGCTTAACAAAAAAAGTACTGACAGTGTGCCATGTACGCTCCATGTCATCCGTTTTGCATTTTTATGAAACTTTGAAAGGTCATATCTCAGAAACCGTGGTAGATATAGCATGCTAGACATCTATTTTCTTGATACATGTCACACAACCTTTAAAGGGAAACAGGGTGTTTGTTTACAGAAAACATCCATATTTTTTAAACCAATGTTTGTGCACGTAGACTGATATATTATTCAAAATAAGGAAGCACAATAGCCTTCCTTTCAAAAAATAAGCTTCTCACAGATAGAAATTCAGTTATTTCCTACTCAACACTAATTTGTTCACCCAAACTTTTCAAAATTTAAATGATGCATCTTCCGTTACTCATCACATGCATAATATTTTGACGAGATGAAGCTGTGGTAGATGTTTGTTAATGACACTGAATGGTTTAACAATGATTACAGCTATTTTCTTTTCTGTGTCATGTTGGTGTCTTCTAAATGCCCTATTTCTCTTTAAGCACCATCTCACCCATCTACCTTTTGGCAATGGTTTGTATGTTTGGCTGGTCACATTACAGTGGTGAAGAACGCTTGATTGTTATCCCTGAACACAAACATCTACCAACAGTCCTTCTAATCACAATTGTGATGAAGTCTACGCTCGGGTTTTCGATGAGTACTTTTTTGTTTTAAGAGGTTCTGTTTTCATCTGTAATTCTCTTGTGTGTGCACCATGTACAATTGCCAGTAGCCAATTGGTAGGTCAGTACAGCGACACATACAAGTATTGGATTTTGGTCAATCCTTAAATCTCACAGCAGGTAAGTTTTGGGGAGTTATTCTTTTCCTTCACATATCGTCCCTCAATTAACTCAGGGCTGATACACACGCACCCTGTCATACTATACAGTGCCCCTTTTATATATCCTTTTTCTAAGAATTGTCCTCTGCCCCACTTTCGTTTCTGTACCTTCCTCATTCCACCATCTGTAATCTCCACTGCTGGACAAAATATTCATAATTTCGTAATAGTGACTAGTAGGTTGGAAATCAGTCATATGATTCTTGTATTTGTACAAACTATAGATCTATTTTTCCTTTATATACTGTTGGTATAAATTTTTTGTTTCACAGTTGGTGACTTCTCGTCAAGGAACAAACATTTCATTTTGTGTGTTATTTTACTGTATTTGATGGGTGGCAGAGCCCTAGGTGGGATGTAACACAATTCACTTCACGCCTCACTTAATACCTGTCTCATCATAACAAACACACTCCCATCTACTGTGTTAAATGAGTCCTGTGTAAGTAACCAGACCATGTGAGTTTGATGACTTTCACCATGTGTGGCAAAACTTGGAAAGAGTCATTCACATGCATGTAAACACACATGTATAGAGGTACGTTACTGATTTCGCCACATGGTGGGGTTTGTTTGGCACGAGATGGAAACCGTGCAAAGAGTGCCTTAATTGTTCAGCAGTTTCATAGCCTTGACAGTCACGTCTCTCGCTTTGTTTTGATTAATGATCATTTATCCGAACAGAGTCCCAACTTTCTGTCATAAATAGACTGCAGATTCCAAAGTTGGCAGATGGTATCAGTGGACATCCTATGCCAAAAGACGGTGTAGATATCCCTTACGATCTATAAAAAGTCACATCAGTTTTGGTATCGCGGTGTGATCTGTAAAAGTTGCACCTGACATGAACCTTTTTGTTTGTACAACTGACAAGAAATTTTTTTCTTTCCCTGTTTTCACATGGTTTTCAACTCTGCCATAATGTGCCAAATATGACAACACAGTGTAAGCCGAGGGAACAGTAGGGCAAAAGCCAACAAGGTCATTATACCTAACCACCCATCGATTTTAAAATGTGCAAATTAACCCCCAGGGTGAAAAGTAGTCTATAGGCTTTACCAATCATTAAGCAAGTTCTGCTATGCTATCTCAGTAATTTGTGAGCAATCATTTCCTAAAGGACGGCCCCACTTGCAAATGAAATGGTTTCTGGCAATTTATGCGAGGTACAAGTTTCTCTTATCTGGGAAGTTTTCTCCCAGGAATTTTTTTTTACAGTTTCTTTTTTTTTTCTTGTGATTTTATTATGCAACCTGACTTGGACTGTCAGGGATTTCTTTGGGTCTGTTTATTATCTGGCCTACATGACTTCATTGTGTGGAATTATCCGATGATAAAATTGATGCTCTTAGAAACATCTCCTGGTGCATTTATAATGTGTTGAAGTTTACTTCCCTAGTCGCCTTTTTTGCACAAATTCATGTAATGTGAAGTCTCTTAGAATTATATATCCAAGGTCCCCAAATGGTCAAAAAAATCAATGCCTGGTGGCGGTGGAGGATATTGTTTCCAAAAGACATATGCTAGCATGCAGAAGAAAGTGAAAACATTTTAAATTACGCTTTGAGACACAAGTGGGGAAGTGTAACTTGCTTAAAACAAAAAAGGGAACAATGGGTCAATGGGAAAAGCTCTGTAATAGAATTCCCCACCAGCAATTAATTTGGAAATTTTAAGAGGCTCATTGAGTCAATATTGATGAATTTTGAGGATTGTAAAGGATACAAACGTATGGAAATGCTTGTAATTAGCACAATGAGTCAACGTTTCACATCCTATAAGTCATGGAAACAGTCAATCGTTTTTTGAATTTTTGACATTCTGTGTGCATGTGAATTCAGTACTAATGTGAAAAATGTCTCATCACAAATTTTCAAAAACCAAATTAATGAAATGCACTCATTACTGTTCCTTTGTATGTAATACATGGGACTCATCTAAGTTTGACCACTTATCATTGGTAAATTTGGTAAATTCAGCGAATTTCTCAAACAACTCAACGTTGTGAACAAAATGCAAAAAGAACCCCAGAGACTAACTTTGCACTGAACTTACGTTTCTCTGTAAAGTTACTGCACCTGTCTTCGTTCATGCAGAATCCAGATGATAAAATCCAATGAAGGTTTTGTTGGATCGTGAATAGTACTATGTTGTACCAGAACGATATCAAACATGCAAACACCGAAAGTGGCAGTTTGACAAAGGGCCGCGCTTTTCACATTTGTGTTGGGCCGTGTCAAAGGTTACCAATCATGCTTGCATGAGTGGAGAGAGGTGCATTGGTGACATGGAGACAGGGTAGTTTGTTGCTTTCGATAAACCCAAACCAGGTAACCTTTGTGATATCAATTTCAAGGAAGTATATACTTGGAATGTCAACTTTTATGTGTTGCTCTCACACGAGTTTGAAAGCACCCCAAACACTGGCCTTAAGTAGAATGACGAATAGCTGTTGATCTGTTTTAACCATTACACTGTGGATTTCAATTCTTTCTTTGAGATCCTCCTCTGCTTTGACAAGGCTTGTGAAGGTATTGCAGCAGTTCTTTATCGACATTCGACAGACCAGAAGTGGGCCCTTTTCTGTCATGTATTGTTTATCTGTTATTTTCTGTAATTACAATAAACTTCCATTGTTATAAGCCTTCCTCAGGAGGAGTAATTAACCACAGATGATGATTTAGAGACGTTAATGAAGGTCTTATCATTATCTTGAGATAATTTCCCCTTTTACGTCCTGATTTTGCTTCCATGAACACAGCCCTCCTGCTGCTGGTGCCGCAGATGGCCTCTCAAAACAGTCTCATCTCGGGGAAAGATTCATTTACTACTTTTTCTCTGCATCAGATAACAAAAGGGAACCATTGTTTTAGGAGTGAGGGGTTACAGTGGGTGTGTTATCCACCCTAGGAGGGATATTACTCACACTTCTCGCCTGCTACCTTGTCTATTTTTAGCTGACAGGGGGGACAATTACCATCATGTCTTCCACCCCCTCAGTTTAGCCTATTTGATATTAATAATCATTTCTCCGATCTTCCCCGTGTACGTGAGGGATGCAACCTGTGTCTTCTGAATTTCCAAACTATTTGGAATCAAGAATCTCTCTGAAAATGTTTTGATGTGTAGGTTGCTTATTCCTGGAAGTGCAATATGAGTCAGGAGTTTGTCCCTGTTACTGAAATTGGATACAATTTGTTGTGGGAATGTAGAAAGTTTAAGACTGAAGCGGTGAGAATTAACCCATCCTAGTGGGCTGTCTGCCTGTGGACCCCAGGAGGTTCCTACGCGGCTTGTCTTCACAGAATCTGGCACTCCCCGGTAACACTTTCTGGAGAAGTGGAAACTTATGCTGGAATTGCAGATGTCACAGCATGGTTGCCAACTCTCCGCACACAAATACACGTACACACAGACATTTGTACTGCATGAACAGTCTCCTGTCAAGGAAGTTCATGTTCAGAATATTACAGAGGTCATCAGTTTCTTCGTTTTCCTCGTCGTTGACGATCTCATTCAATCATGAGCGAGAAACTTGAATGCCAGCCCACTCGAATGTGCCCATAGTCAAATACAAAAGCAGTTAGAGTAGGAAAAGAAAAGGTTTTTGGCTTTTTGTTTTATTCACAGAAAACCCTCTGAATCAAGATGTAATGCTCTTTGTAATTTGCACCTAATTTCAAACCTGTCTGTCGATTTAATGTGGTCATATTTTAAGATTATTGACTAGTTAATGAAAACTAATGGGACACAGAACATCTCTGAAGCCAGCTTGTTGCAGCGCACGTCTAGGTTTTACTCTTCATCAATTTCACCATGTGTCAATGGAGAAGTTTGCCATGAAATGCCTGTACCCACTCACACAGGAACAATTAACTTCCGTTATGAATAACGTTTATTTGACATTAATTAGTGGTAGTTGTGTCCTTGCAGATATGATTCAGGTATGACATTGTTATGGTTAAATATGTTTATTTTAACTTGCCTCCATGTCTAAGTTTACATTTAAGATAAACAAAATGTCGCACTTAATTTAAGTGTAAAAGTTCGGAGCATGAACTTTCTTTTCTGTCATGTAAAATCACATATATGAGGTTAATACAGACAAAGTACCATTCCAAGCACCCTCCAAATAAGTGGTAACCCCCCTCTTTTGTATTGGTCGATTTCGTGTGGGTGTCACCAGAACTTCCCATGTACCGCTATGTTCGGACTGATCGAGCCCCAAACTTGACCAGCATTGGTCACATTACAGCTTGCCCTGAGTGTAACAACGGTGTGCGTGCTTTATTTTGCAAACGGTCATCGTGCAGATGGGGGAAAGCACAGTTCCATTTAAGTGGGTCTAATTTTTCATGTAGTCTTCTCTAGTACTAAAGCAGTTGAATCTTCGAAGTGGCAGTTGATGTCATTACTGGTACTTTATAATGGAGTATTGGCCAGTAATTGTGGGAACGGATGTAGAGTTGTATCAGTCATGTTAAAAATGTCTTGACCTATGCCTTGACTACATTAATTCAATCATCAGTGTGTTTTCAAATGCCTTGCTGAGCTTCAACAACTTCATAAACAGTTTCTTGGACAAAACATTAGAAATCTGACTTTTTTTTTCACGCAGTTGTGCTTGATTATCCACATATTACATCATCTATCAGTCATGGTTTTTTGCTTCCAACTGTTCAGTGATGTTAGATTGCAGATAGGCCTATCCATCCATCCTCTGTTTCAAAGTTCAAGGATTTGTCACCATTTGTCTCAAGATTTACCATGCAATCTCCCCTCATGAAGCATTTTGTTCACCACTATAGTTCATTGCTCCCAGTGTTGCACGAGAAGAACTTTGTGAGGAATCTACGACAAGATAGAACATCGAAGACAGAATAGAATGTTGACTTTCAGCACTATTCGGTGTGATGAGTTAAGTCGCCAATAGTGCATTACCTGGCAGGTGAGATGGTTAGGAAGATAGTCAGGGAGCAAAGATACAAGGTCATTTATCTTCCGTTAGGTCTTTTGTTGTGCTTGCAGGTATAAAATTTAGAGGTGTTTCTGTCAGAGACAGACTTGGTTTTCTGTAACAGGCTAACAGCTGACGTTGGTGACTCTCCGCTGCTCAGGTATTTTTTTTTAATGAAAGGAAATTAAAATTGACACATCCGTCCGCAACCTCGGTCTCCTTACAAAACTCACTTAATGGACAAAAATGAGACCGTTCATATTAGCATGTTATTTGGTATTCCAGGGATGGGTAACAGGATACTCCCAGCATCTGGACTAAAAGTAATATGAGCCCTAACTAACAGTTTTAAAGTGGTGTGTCGGTTTCTGTCCAGATGAATCGTTTACGTATCATAAGTGACTTTTTTAACCTATCTTGTGAAGCTGGGGAGCTGAAATGTCAGAGGGAAAATAGGGAACAATCTAACAAGTTACCAGTGCAGGTAGAAAATGAGGATAAAATAATCAGAATTTTGGTAGGCAATTTTCCGATTTGACAGAAAACTCACTATCTGGTTCAAAACTTTCCTGAAGTGTGCATTCCACTTTTATAAGGTAAAAATTTCCAAGTTTAAAGAATTGTGTTCGCTGCAACTTATTGGGAGTTTATTGGTCAGAATTTGAACTGTCAAGTCAAATCAAGGTCATATCAAGTTTCACTTTCAATTTTTCAATGGCTGGATATGCATTTATTGTCCAATTAGTAGGAAGACCACACAGGGTAGTATACATAACAACTAGCCACTGGAGCCTCCTTTAAAGAAGTATTTTGTGTTTGTCACTGCAACTTTAAAAACTGTAGTCACTGTAAAAGGCCCTTAAAAGGCACAAGCGCATACAGTATATACGGCGAATTCCTAAATGAAACAGTGAGATAACCGTCGAGATTTCCACTTTGCATTCTTGGAAGCTACTTTTGGTTACAAAATTGCAATAAACCCCACTTATATTTTGAATATGTATGAAAAAGTCAGGTCCTCGAATGATAGGACCAGCTTCTGTAGTAAATTAGCACTTTTTGTTCTTCTGTCAAGATTTTGTTTATGTGCAGACGATAGTGTTCTGTAAAATGCTACAAAAGTTCAAATTTTGTTTTATACGAAACTTAAAAACCTCTTTCTTCAGGATAAAAGGCATTGTGTGCTGTCACTAATGTACTGTTGCTGTGTGTGTTCACCAATTCTACACACAGATTACTTGTGTGGGTAAATGTCTCTCTGTTGCTCATACATAAAACACAGAATGCTTCAGTCCGAGCGAAAACCAAACGAGGGGGAGCCTAGGCTCAGAGTCCGCGGTGTCAGAATGGATTTTGATTGCACTTTGAGCAATGTCAAACTTGATGCGTTAGTAAAGCAAGGGGATAAGTATAGTCACTCGTGAATCATACCCACACCTGTGAGTTGTGGGGATTCTGTGTTGCTCGTACATAAAATCATGTGATTGGTTGAATTTAGAACATTGCTTGCATGTGATTGATATCAAAGAGGCATCGTCCAGGAGACATTTGTTTGAGAATCAAGTAGCTTGCTCAGTTACTCAGTAATTAACCTTCACTTTCGGGGAAAAAGTGATTGAATGTCTTAGTATGATAGTTCATGTCAGCACTGCATATTTGCAAACTGCATCAGGACGTTACAAAATGGTATGAAATTAGTATTCCAGTGCAACCTGCAGTTTTAACACAAAAATTATCATAAACTGTATTACACGATCCAAACAAGCTGAACAAAGGCTTGCTTCACCTTGAAAGAGTATAATTTCTTTGCTTCCCTATTACATGTCTTCTGTAACAAATTTGTTGGCTTTGTGACGTACCCAGAGGAGGGGCTGACCCAGAATTGACCTGATAGCATGTGTAGAGGTATAGGGCTGTGCTAAAACATTACCAGAGGGCCGACCCCTTGTCATGGTGTATAGAGGGTCATGAGATTCTAGAGATGGGATAAGGTCTTCACTCACTTACCAAGCAAGGTAAGATTTCATAGTTTTGCAGGAAGATGGATCAAAAAGTGATCGGGAATGGGGTTGGGGAGTTTTGGGGATTGATCCCTTCAAATTTCATAGTTGCATCAGATAGATCTGAAAACTCTAATAGCTTGCAAGAGTCAGGTATCTACTTCACTTCTCATTTATCCGTTTCACTGCACAAAATTTTTTTTTTTTATTGTGTCCATCTGCACCCAAACCAAGGAGGTTTATAGGGATGCATTTGACATCACCCATGTTTGCTTCAAGTTCACTTGTGAGAGAAAAAAAGTTTGATTCATTTTTGTGTTGCTGATATGTCCAAAATGATAGGTGCAAAAATGGGATGCAATTTTAATTTGTTTCTACTGTTACAGTGCTTATATCAATTCTCCTAGAAAAATCAAACATGAAGTGAAGTTGTGATTATCAGTGGGAGAAGAAAATTGTCATAAACCTCCTTGTACTTGTTAATTGTATTTTTTTATGTGGCCGATGTAGTGTTGTATTGTGAGACAAACTTTAAACAGTAATGTTTCTAAGTTTCTTTAACCTGTTGAAGAAATTCTCGTGCAGTCGCCCAGTTCTTCACCAGCAACACGCTGGATTGATTCTGAGTAGGAGGTTGGAAGGCGTTTGCTAGATAAATGGTCCGTACCTTTTCTGGTGACAGAACTAATGACCACAGGTTTGATTTTCCTGGCGATGGTGATCATTTTCTGATGGTGGTGATGATCGTCAACATCAGATAAGAGCTTCATATTTAAAAAGACGGTTCAGGCATTGAATGAAGATAACCCATATAGTTACCACTGGTGGACTGTATAATATATACTATTGAAGAATTAAAAGAAGGGAGGAAGAAGAGGGAGAACTGCTACTGCTCAGTTTTTCAAAGTTAGCTACTGTCATTTATATGTTAGTTAGCTATATCCATCCCACAATGTTTATGAGAATCAACTCAGCAAACTTGACTGAAAACAGCCCTAATTCTACAGAAAAAAGTGCAGAGGTGAAAAGGTTTGAAAAAAACAAGTGAAAATGAAAATTTGTCTTAAGAATGTTTTTCCTGAAGAGACAATATGCATTTGTTATTTCAAATAATTGCTGGTAATTGTTGCTACACATACTGTAGTCAGAACTAATTTGGAAGAAGATGGTGCTGGCAAGAGCATATTTGGTCATTCTCGCAAACCCACATAGCCTCCGTTAATCTGGTAGTTCGGTCATGATGAGAATTAGAGAACTGAAGAAAAAGAGAAGGAGAGAGAAAAAAAAAAGATTTATCTGAAATTCCTGTTGAAAGTAAACAAACTTTTGACATTGGTAGTCATGCAGTGATTTGACCCTTGCTGCTACAATCATCCACAATGAACTGAATGTCCCGTTTTACCCCAGAGTTTGCTGTTCCCCCTAGGGGCAAATTTATGTTTTTATTTTTATTTTTATTGCATGTCTAGACTTAGCAGAGCTAGGTAAGTGTACATGTATGTCCATTAGGAAAGGCCCAAACTGACAAATAACCATCTAGTTTTGAAATTCTGTGATCACATGAAGGGGATTAGTTTTATTTGACGGAGTTATTGTGGTACCGTGACGTGACGAAAGCCTTATGTTTTTTTTGGGGGGACCAGCCCTTAATTCTGTTGCTCGTAAAAACTCTACCAGCAGGTGATCCGGTTGCGTTGCACATGTACACTTAGCGCCATATGTGCAGCAGCAACAATATTCATCATAGATCTTGGAAGTATCGTCAGAGTATTATTCGTGATCAGATGGCCATGGCCCGGTGGACTTGCGAGTCTGTCATTGTTTTCCATACACACAGCGTCGAGTACAACTCCTTCCAGGCAGGAAAAACCTACTGATGCATAAGTTGCAATGTGCTGCATCCTGCTTCTGGTACATTGTGTTTCACTCTGCAGTTGGAATATGTGGTGAAAGGGCTCGTTTAAAGTTAGCTGCACAGAAGGCATGCAGTCATTGATTTGTGACTGCAAAATGATGGGGTTTCATGAATCATGTTACATCTTAAACTCTCATTCAAGACAAAACTCTCCGATATGTGTAGCGTACAATGATGCCAAAGGTAGTGATACGGTGCTCTAGCATTTCCCAAAGTTTGGTTACTTAATTGATTATTCAAGAGCAATTTTAATTTCAATGAAAAGTAAATAAAAGCAATACAGTCAATGTAAGTATGCTTTAGCTTCCTTGTGTGAGGACTGAACGCATCGCCATTAATTCACAGAGCAGGAATTCATTCTGGCACCAGTGCGCTGAACATCACAAAGTAGCACTTACACACCGAGTGCAAATACACACAATGAACTTGCACACATGGCCGTAAAGTCCAGTACCTTTTATGATTGACATTCAGACTAGGGCATAGATGGCGCGGTGCAAGATCAGTCTCGGGGAGAGCGTTGAGCTAGCTAGCCTAACCATGCAAAAGTGTGAGCAAGGGATAAGTATAGCCACTTGTGAATACCCACACCAGTTAGTTGTGGGGAATGAACTTGCACACATGACAGCAAGATCCAGGATCTTTTGTCACTGTCATTCGGACTTTATTAGAGAATCATACAAATGGAGAAAGACAAATTAACAAACTGTCTTTGCAGCCAAGCCAAAAAGGTTCATCCAAAAAATAGTCCGGTATTTACTGACTTTTACCACAAGATTTCTGACTATTTAATCCTTTGTTCCACAGAAAATGCAGCTCTCATTTGATGATTTTGTTTTAAAGTGGGATTCAAACTCCAAAAATATTGCATTGTCTTTTGTTTCAACTGAGAGAATACGTCAGTCGTAATCTTTGCACATTTAGCTAGTTTCTGCTCATAACCTTTGCAGGATGCCTATAGTAATGCAAGGTTAAGCTAACATACACAGCTTTACCTTGTATTATTTGTATACGAAACAAAACATGGAAGTGAATTAGCTACAAGAATATCAAACAACTGTGACTGCAAATAAACACCCTCCACCAATGAGCAATGGGGTAATTACATTTCTGTGTATTTCATCTGCCCATTGTCGATTTTTCAATACGTTGAAGCCTTCTACGTAAGTTGTGTCCGGCAGGGCCAACTATACTCGAGTGAGGACTGGACATATCCCGCACATCTGTTGAAATATATTTTCCTTCCAAATCAGCGGTTATTAGTGGTACATTGGGATTCTCACTGAAGCAATGAACAAAGGCCAATTTAGTGCCTCGTGATATCATATGGCCCTCTGAAAGTCATCGTCCAAAAATTAGGTGTTGCTTTTAAAGTTGTGTTTGTTAAAGTCAATAAATCCAAAGGATTGTTTATGGAGATTCTTTGTGACTTGAGATACAGGCTGTAAAAGTTGATCCTTTGTCATAAGATTTTACATGTTGACTCTAGGGGGAGATACAGATATGTTTTTAGATCTTTGTGTCTGTTATTTCAAAGATTGGCTCTTCTCCAGCAGTTACTGTGGCTGGTTGGGACTCGATGCAAAATGATGCATGCATCAAATTCTTAGAAAAGTCGGTCATAATAAAAAAAAAAATGTTGCAGAGCATTTGGTGTTGTCTGAGGTAATAGTTCCAAGTATTTTTGCTTTAGGTTGAGTGGATGTATATGGCAGGTAAGCCAATGTCCATTGTCTGTCAGGGATCCCAAAAGTGTTTTCTTCTACACATGTAGTTGTGTGAAAAAAAAAGGAGTTCACTTTCCAACCTCACCCCAACCCCTCATCCTGTCTCATCCTCCATTGCATTGTGTTGTTCTTAGTCCCCTTTTAATTTACATGGATTACCACTACCACATATAGCAGTTCTCCTCAGTCACTTAAGAAGTAGTTGAACATTCTCTCGAGGCTATGTAACTAACCAAACTAGTTGATAACCATAACTTGTATTTGTATATATCATCCACACAATGAGTTCAAATGTTTGTGTCGGTCAGTCCATCGGAAACAAGTTATCCCAGCTTGTGTGGAGAATTTTGGGGAGGTACAGTATTTTGCTGATTGTCAATGATTCTGTGGGCAAAGAGAAAAAAAAAGGCCTCTGATGATCTGTGTGCATAATCACCACAGAGCCTGGAAGATACATATTTAATTGACTTTTTGGTTTTGGTTAGCCAATCTCCAGTCCTTAAGTCAGCAGGAGGTTGTAGTTCAAAATTAATTCTAAATAAGAATTGTTGATCAAAGTCACCAGTCTCATTTCTTGATACAAACATCACCTGTCAGTCCTCGTCCTCCATAGAAACTTGTCGATGAGACAAGCTGCCCAAAAGTTATGTTTGTCTGTTTACCTTTTAAGCATTAGATCGAGTTGAAAGAAAAAATTTTTTTGTTACATGTTTTGTGCAAGTGCAACTTTTTAAGTTCATTTCCAGTCAGTGGCTGTTATCAACCTCACTTGCCTGCATCTTGTTACCATGTGAAAGGATGTTATTGTAATAAGAATAAGTTGAGGAGTATGTGATGAGGAATTGAAGAGGATTATATAAATGCATATTCATATCATACACATTTATTCTCATGCTTCCAGTAAATGCACTATGAAACACACTTTGTCAATCACAGAGGGAAAGCCACAGTGCCGATGAACTAGAGCATAGAGGGCACCTTGCTGGACCTTTATTTGAGAAAGCATTAGTGTTAAACAATGCAAAACTGTAAACAAGGGATAGGTATAGTCATATAGTGTGTATACTCACACTAGTGTGTTGTTGTTGTTAGAATTCACAGCGCGTACTCCCTCCCCTCATATATCCTGGCAATTACGGAAGGGCGGTGACCAGATACACACACACGCACAGACGCACAAATTGCCAGATGCTAGACCATGGTCAATACGGTAATGCATAGGTTATATGAGGTGAGTACGTCGCTAGTGAATTCCCAAACCAGTAAATTTTGGGGATTATAGTCGTATGTTTGTGTAGAAAGTAATTTTAATCCCTCTTGGAAAGCAGTGCATTGTGGTAAAAGTGGGATGGGGAGGGGTAGTTAGAGGGTGCTGGATGTACTGCTGGTGATTTAGAATTTCCCCTTTACCTATTAGGTCATCTAGTGGTACATCTGTCTTTTTTGGGGGGATAGGAAAGAAATTTGAACATTCCCACACTTGTACCTAACTTGCCTTTGCAATGGTAAAGTAAACTTGGAGATGATGAAATGGGGAGCAACTGTTTGCAGAGAGATGTTGGCAGTATGGATCTACCATCTTGTCAACAAAACCCCTCCATCATACCCTGAGTTGTGGGACATACTTTACTGATGACATTGCTACACATCTATTCCCTCTCGATAAAACCTCCACAGAGTCAGAATGCAGCATTCCACTGACTCCTAGAAAGTTTAAATCATGTGGAAATTTAGAAAATGCAAATTTTTTTTTTCCAGTTCTTCATGAAGTAAGACAACTCCTGTAGTATTTGTTTAGCTGCAGACTGACTTTTCTTAATTAAATATTACATTGTCGATCTCCATGGCGAGCTACTCCCCGTGAGGTTTATGGCAACAGAGCAACGATTACATTTGTCAACACAGTATCGCTGCGACAGCAGCCGTTGTCTGCCAGGTAGAGTGCTAACTTGTTTCACGGTGGGCAAAATTGGTAAGCCAACAAAGTGATTATGTCATCTTGACGATATCTCCTTTGTGATAAATGGACCCATAGTGTTTGTGAGATGTGAAACCTTATTGGATGAAAACCTTCTAGATTGTGTCACTAATACTGAAAAAGGAAAAAAATGAAATGAAATGAAGAAGACATAAAGGAGCTCCAAGACAAAACCAAGAAGGAAAACAGTGAAAGTTTGAGAACCAGTGCTAAAGTTACTGGTAGAGAACTTGATGGGCCATTCACTAAGACCATAGGTAGGCTGAGGTTAGGCAAGTGACTTGCCGGTGAGAGTCTGATGTAAAAGTGAAATGACACAAGCCCTTACCCACATAAAAGTAAACCCACCGATTCATGTGAAAACCTACCACTTGCTTGACCTAATTAGATGTAGCCATTTACCTTTGCTGTTGCTTATTTCTTTCTGTCTGCTTTTTCTTAAAGTTTTGTACTTTTATTTTGTGGGGACCACATGTTCCAAGGCACAAGTAAATTTTCCCCTCTTCCTGGAAAATGATAATGAATTTGAATTAAAAAAAAGGGGACAGAACTGGGAGACTTAAGAGACAGAACAGAGAGACTATAAAAAAGAAGAAAAAATGGTGTTTGTTCAGTAAATTATTGATTAGACGGTCCATTCTCCATTTGACTATTTTGGTCCAAGAGAGACTGCTAAAGTTTGTTCTTTTTTACTGACTCATCTCAAATAAAACTGTGTATCTAAGTTTACTGTCAGAGTTAAGATTGCATTAATTACTGCTTGGACACGGCTGATCGATTTTAGGACTGTGACATGTTTGGAGAAGCCTATCCATAATTCAATTTCAGGTCATGCAAACAACAGCATTTTCATTGTTTATTTCTGAGTTCTGCTTCTGACTTTTGTAGTTTTTTGTTTTATTTCAACAAGTGGTATTCAGTATGCCGTAATTTGTGGTTGTTTATGTTTCGTTGCGGAGGCATGTCAGGTAGCCCCTATTAAAAAACGTAACTCTTATCAGGTCAGTTTTGGGAAGTTTTCCAATGGTAAGGCTTTACCAATTTTTTTTTTTTTTTTGTATTTAATCTGAATGAGTATCATTTGACTATCTTAATTTATTTCCACGCTGTAGCTGTTTGGTGAATTTTAAATTATCTTAAAGGTTACTCTGTGACACTACAGTATGTGCTTTTAGCTGCATGACACACCAGTTTTGGAATATATAAGACAAATTGCAGTTGATGTTTTGTGTTTAAAAGCTTTTCCATGGCACAAAGGATTGGTCTGTGGGATGTACACGCTGACTTGGAATGAGCTTCATGTGCCTTTCTCCCTCGTGGCAAAAGATGATGTCTACTATGAATGTGACACCAGCATTAAATGGTGAAAAAGATTTGTGGATTAGTTTTAAGTTAGCAGTTGTACTTAACTATCTCATCGCCCTATGGGGGCTA
>VJOZ01025480.1:0-19741 GCA_009801055.1 Stichopus horrens
CAACTGCCCTTTTGGAAGAGACCTCAAGTTCCTAAAACTATCGAGTAACCTATGATTGTCATCAACATTACTGAATTTGGAGAGGGATAAATAATACCAATGACCAAAGGGGCACCTTCCCCAACGTCAAAACTAAGCAGTTCGAAAAACCAGATGAAAACTTGTCAGTGACCTCGACACTGAGGGTCCTGACTATGGTGGTATTTTTACCAGCACACAAATAGCTTATGATCAGTGGACTAAGTTGAGACTGACTGCATAGATTGCCCATTAAACACATTGCTCAATTAAGTGGGTCCCGAGTTGGGCCCATGGTGCAAATTACGACAGTTGGGCCCCACATAACCTTCAAGGCAGATATTGACATGTATTGGTTGTTAATTCCCAGTCATCCGGTGCGTAATACACGTTATGTTATACATGTTAATTTAATAGAGGACAGAGGCCATGGTCGTAAATGGTACTAATATTTATCCGTATCAAGTGCTCTTATGGCGCGAAGTGCAAATTGCGGCGCTACTTCCGGTTTTGAACTGCGATTACGTAAGTTTGCAACCTAATGTCAACTGTACTAAACTTACTTGTACTGTACCTCATAAACTTCATACATCATGCATGTGCATACAATATCAGTGCACGGTGCTGATACTGAGCGATAGAAAATCAAAGGGAAGGCCGAATTTCTGTTGTGTTATAATATAATGTAGACGTAAGTTGCCGGTTTTCTTCCCACCGAAAATGTGAAGTTTTCAGTATTTCGTGCATGAGGTGCTTTGCAAATGAATTAAGTTGTCGGGAATGTTTTGTTTTAGTCACCTGTTGTGCAGTTATTTTGTCATCCCCAAATTTCCCCAATCTCTCTTACTTTTACTGTCTTAGCCCTAACGTAGGCCTAACCTTGTGTCAACGTCTGTCGTTTGTGTAACATTAGGCCTAACTCCTGCTGTCCTAGCCCTAAGTTGCGAATATCCGTCAGCCGACACTGACTACACAAGGCCTAGGCTAGCACCCATGTTATGACATGCTTATCTTGAATCTTCATAGGGTAGTACTCTGCATTGCACTGAGTAGCAAAAAATGTAAGTAGGGACATACTGTACTTTGTACAACTATATATATATAATCAGAATACCCCCCACTCCCAATATAAAACCTCACTTATCCTCAGGGCTCAATGAGGTTTACAAAAACTGGAGGCTCAATTAGCTTAAAAATGATTATCTAAAGAAAGGTAACCTACACTACAAAATAATAGTGGAATTAGATTTTTAAAGAAAGCTAACCAATACTACAAACCATGCAAATATTGAGTTGTTCCCAAAGTAACACGCAAATGTATACAGGCCTAGGCCTATGTCACCTCTGCAACTGTGCCTCCACTCGCAACTGGAGACTCAGAGGAATTTAAAAGATTTTTCAAGGCCAAAACATTCACTCAAGTCATAAGAAGAAAACATTCAACAGTGCCTCCACATATACCTTTTTAAGGGCAGGGCTTTCTAGTTACTCCAAGTACTTATCTAAAGATAGGCCCAGATGTCAAGATGTAGGCCAACAATGTACTGTGCAATCTGCAGTGTAGCAGATAGGGCCTAGGTCTACTTAAAAATGCAAGTATTGCTGCTAGCCTGATTGAAGTCCATTTTGTGTGAATACCATGGCATGCTGACATGTTGCACTGATTGCAAGAGTCTGATGAACCGAATTGTGTCTCCAAGAAGGGATGTACTGGCCAGAGGAGCTAGACTTTCCTAAATTCTGGGTGCGGGCTGGTTCTGTTTATGAACAAATGAAGTTAGAGTAGCAAAAATGCCAGAATTATATCTGTCCTAGGGCACTACAGTGTATTTAAAACTGTAGGCTTACTGCAAGTGTTGCTTTTGAGTGTATACTGTACAACCTGCTGTAAAATTAAACAGTTCCAGAACAACATAAATTACAGTGTCTTGGAAGAGACACTCGAATGGCATTGAGTGCACTTTATTCCAGAGTAACATCAATTGTATCTTTCTACTCTAGAAAAAAGTGCCAGTTGGTTTTTGCAATGCAGAGCTCTACAGTACAGTAACATCGTATGACACAGGGTACTTAGTTCCTGACCTACAGTAGTTCTGTACATGTACATAGATGTTTAAGCCACTGATACTACTAGTTCAGATTTGTACCACAATCACTTCATTACATAAATCACTTCATCAACTGTCATACAGAACAATCTGTGAGCAAGCAAGGTGTGGAGAATGTAACCATGAACAAACCTCCAGATAACTATTGGGACACTGCAAATAATTGACATACTGTATGCATGTGATATGTCAGACTTTACAGGTAGTGGTACTGTATGAATTAATGTACTCCTTACTTGTCTCAGCATAACAAATGAACTCCCATCTACCATGCAGAGTTCTAAGGAAGCGGTAGATTGACAATTGTCAGAAAATGGAAGAGTTGCTGGAATAACTTGAACATTAGAGTGTGGATCCAAAAGTGATTCAGAAATTCAGGAAAACCAGATTGAGGACCAAAGCAGCAATAAAACAATTGAATTTTGACCAAACCCCCACAAACAAGGCACTATACGTACTGTAGGATGGCAGAATAGGAAGGACACACACCATCAGTGTTCAAGGTTAACAGTAGCACTACAGCACACTCTTGGCATGGTACATGGAGTGCTCTTATTATGCTGATACAGGTGAGTCATCTTCATAACCAAACTAGAGAACTTTTCATGGCTTGTATTTTCCCCTTTTGCATCTCAGATGGCATCCTTACTGGAGAAATTCAAGTTCACTCCCAAAGCAAAGTCGACTCTGAAGTCCCTCAATTCAACCGCCGATTCCCAAGCGAGTGACCCCCAGGATTCAGAAGGTACAGTAGATTAGAAAGTCAATTCTGTAAGTGTGTGGAACAGTTTTTGCTACAGTACCTTTTAGAAAAGCTTAGTGAATTGTTGGATTCTAATTCCTACATTCTGATGATATTGAGACAAAGAGATCTGCCTTTGGCCCTTTGCCAATGCCCTGTGTGTTTCTCTTTTCCTTTTTAGGCACAAATGATTGGTGACTTTTTTTGAAATTGGGTGCTTGTACAAAATGAGTTAACAGTATATATGATTCAAATTTAAAATGCTGTATATTGTATAATTTGGTGGCTCTTTTTGAAGCATCTATCAAATTATTCACATTGTTAAGTGTGCAGAATTTTGGCAATTGGTATGATTTGTTTATGAACAAGATTTATATTGAAATTGCTGTGTAGGCTTACAGTATCTATAGTGTCAACGTCCTTATTGAGTATTCCAACAATTTCTACCTTAGAACTTTAAGCCATGTCTCAGAAACTTGAAATGCACTGTTTGTCACACTTTTTTATATGTCTGATTTTGGGTCCACAGGTTGTGCCCTTGATTTCTCCCCCCCTTTTTTTCTCTATTTGTTGCTTTGTTCAAACTGTGTGCTCCATACTTGGGTGTGTTACATTTACTTTGTGTTCATGAACTTGGTTACCTTGACAATACTTGTACTGTAATTCATACTTCCCAGCTGCAAAAGTAGTCGTACATGTCAAGAAATTGGTGGTTAAGAGTGATTGCCCACTGAAGAAACTTGATATTTCATAAAATGAGGAATGTTTTTCTCTCTTTATTAGTGAAAAACATACCTCAATTGCATGTTCTCTTTGGTTATCAATTTGTAGAGAAATATCTATTTGTAAAATGGCACATTGCATTGTGGGCAATTTGTGATATCACTGAGGCACAAGCACTTGAATATGAATCCTTTCATCTTTCATTGAAAACCTGAGTGTCCTAAAAGAAACAATTATGATAAGGTGTGACCTTCATTTCCACAATATTGTAAGATGTTTACAGTATTAAGTTACATTGTCACTAAAGTAGTCAAAATTCAACTGAAAGTAAAGGCTTCACTTTCAAAGATCTTCCAAAGATCTGTCAAGTTCTGTCACCAGTATTGAGTATTGCATTTCTTTGACCTAAAGGGAACTAAAAATATGTCTTGACATGAGAAGTCTCTCTTCAGACAGCAGTGACATGTCTTGAGTTAGGAAGAAGATATTAGCATGGACTTTGATGCGCTTGCAGTGAAAAATTATTCTCTTTTATTTAAGAAGCTCTTCACTTGTCAGTGAAATAGTCCTTAATTAGTATTACATACAGTTAAAATCATGAAATTTTCAAAGTCATACTATCCCAAAATGTATTCATGTGTGACAGTTAAAGGTACTCTGAGGTATGATGCTGTATTTATGAGGTGTAGTGCTGTACAGTAGATCTTATTTTTTTGACTCTGTACCCCAAGATACAAATCATGCAAACTTGTGAAAGTACTGTGCAACATTATTCTTTAGGTCTGCTCCTTAGATGAGATATGGGGAAAGTTATGTGTTGTGCAACTGATGTTACTGTACATTACATTGTACAGTAGTCAAAGTAATCAAGGCTGACAACTTTGAGACTGAAGAATTAATGAAGTTGTGAAACCAACAGCAATCTTGACAAACTGTCTCACAGTCAATTCAAAACCAGAGAAAGCTAATATGGCAACTGAGTCTTGAGGCCTCAAAGCTCCATGGGGCACAGTGTACATGTTGTCAGACATGGTTCATCACAGCAATGCAGTAGCTTTGCTTATCACTTTGATGATTTTTTTTTTAAAAAAACAGTAACATGCATTCCAGAGACCCCATCGTCTGAGAGCAGAAAGACGTTGGAGGCCAGTCCAGTATTCCCGATGCAAGAGAGGAAATGTGAAAAGAAGGGTAAGTCACTTTTCATTTTGGTGCACTGAAATACATAAAGAAACCTTAATTCAACCATGATATGTATCTTGTTACCCTCCTAGATTACCCTCAGTTTGTATATTCAGTTTTGCATGTGGAATCTTTAATTGAGCAAGGAATCCTACTTTGAAAATTGGTAGTGTGTATTATTAATATTATTAATTTTGTGCAAATTATTGACCAAAAACTGTGCCTGAAACCTGGAAAATGTAGATTTTCTCCCATAGTTTTCCACATGGTACTTGCATAAACTATTGATGTTTCTGTCCTTTGTTTTTATTGTTGGGTCCTAGACACTTAGTTTTTTAACCACCCCCTTAAATTTGTTGTTATTTATATATGTAATAGAAGAGGAGAAAGTAGAAGTGAGTGCATTCGCAATGTCAACATAAAGTACAAAGAGAATTAATATGTCAGATGGCAGGTGCGCATTTAATGTACTTGCTGTTAATACTCTGAGACGTACCAAACTGAGTGAAAACAAGCTGCCCAATTAGCGGAATTGTATTGCATTCCTTTATCAGGCGACTCATGTTCAACATCATTCACCTGGCAATGTCATTTAGATTCATAAATCCTCACACAATTAGCTTCTTTGATCCCAGGTGTTTAGCCACCCACATTTTCACAGAATATGATGCAAAACTGGAAACAAATTGACATAAATGAATACATTACCTTATTACATCATTACCAAGGGAACAGCATGCAAATTAAATAAAGATGCAGTCTACAATTTTGTCAACCAGGTTCTTCAACCAGATACATAAACCAGATTCAAACTTCTCTATTTTTCTTTACTTATCTCTTCAATCAGTATTGAACTGTTTCTAACACATTCAGAACATCCTTACAAAGGAAAAGGGAAATAAAGCAACAAGACAGTACTGAGACTCAGCAGCGTTTGCTGCTTTAGTAACGCTTTGTTTTCTTAACCTTTGTTTGGAGGACATTTGAGAATATGCTGATAGGGTTTTATTTGCGAAGCTCATCTGTTGTCTCCTTTAAAAACGTGGATGTCACCCACCAGTGTGAAACTCAGTTTGTATTTCAGAGACCATACAAACCTAACAAAAGAAATATTGACACTAGTATTCACCACTTCACATCATGGTGTTGTTTTTTCATCAAACTGTTGAATTTTTCCATCTCAAAAAAAGGTATTACAGGTAAACACAATTCCAAGGTACCGTATCATGATTCAGGCTTTCACTCAGACTTTTTGAGTAAGGCCAGCTCTGGTCTAGATGTACTGTACAGTATGTCACTTGGTCCCTAAGGCTCAGTGGTCACAACATTCGATATTGGTGAAAACAGTTCATGCATCACTACAACACATCTCACCGTATCGATCATTCCTTGGACAAAAGTACAGTATGACTGTGTGATTGTTCTGTGGTTTCCCTGAGTCTGTGAGAACAATGCACCTTATGATTCCTCATCATGTGATCACCCAATACATGGTTACTTCACTGCAGTGGTTTGTAAGGTTTTTCGTCCCATTGTCACTTTTCAATCAGCCACGCAGGTCTCTCCCACCCTCCTAAAAGTATATCAAAAGTTATGCTTGAAGTTTTGAATGTTGACCACAGTTTAGCTTACAAGTGTACCAGTTTTGGTGATAACTTATAAATGGAAATACTGTATGTAAGTTCACAAACTGTAAATGGGTCTATCTTGTAAGTGTTACAATTCAGTCCACTCCCAACATTGTTGAATCATGTCACTTGAAAGTACAATCTTACAGACTAACTGTATTAATTTAACAAGCAGGAAATCCACACAGTTGCAAATTTCAACCCTGTCATTTTGTATACATGTACATTCTTCACAAGTATGCTGAGCTGCATATTTCATCAGTGATTCAGATTGCTTGTTGTGGATAGAAGTGCTGAATATTCAAGTTAGTTAATGATGTAGTACTGCAATACACCGTGATCAGCGTCAAACTGCACAAATACCTACATGCCCTTACACATGTGCCTAGATATCGAGCATGCATCAAAAGTATTCCCAGAAAATGTGTGTGCGTCAGAGTATTCCTCATATTCGCACACCCCATCACTGAGGATCCTTTGGGTGCAGTGAAAAGTGTGTTATGCGTGGCTCACTGTGTTTACTGAGTGAAGGTATTATCAATGCATAGGAAATGACAATGCTACCAGCCCAGACGTGGTTGTATGTATAGAAATACGGTGTCACATTCGTGGAGAGGCTGCATTATGTATTACAGTAGGACATACAGTACCCCAGCACCTACAGTACAGTACCCACCAAATTTGAAGTTTATCTGACTTACTTTCTAGGAGGAGATCGACAGATCGTGACACACTTTTTAGAGCATTTTTGTGGATTTGATCTTTGATCATGTGACTTTTGACCTGGTGATGTCATCAAAATGAAAAACACATTTTTAGCATTATCTCAATTTATGAATATCCTAGAATGATAAAACTATTATAAGTGGAAAGCAGATGACACAATAATTTGTTTAAAAATTTACGCTAAAATGTGTTTTTCATTTTCATGACTTGTGACCTTTGACCTATGACGTTGTCCCTGTGCGGACACTGCACCTCACACCTGGGCACCTACCCACCAAGTTTGAGGTTCATCCGACTTACCGTCTAGGAGGAGATTGTGACATAAATTTGGTTGCACACACACACTCACACACACACACTCACCCGCACGCACACACATTTGGACCCCTTCCCCCCCTAATCCTAGTGGGTAATCTCAATCCATGTCATTTGTATACCATGAGGTACTCGATAAGGGCTACTGGCCTACCAAGTTTCGGCTGAATAATACAAGGGGTGTAAGGTGGCCTACCATCTCATTTTGGTGACTTTAACCTCTCAAGTACTGAAAGTGCAATAACTTCTCCCTGTATACTTCATACAGGAATGAGATAAAAAGACGATTCACAGGTTCTTGATCCATGTAGTTACCCTCATGAGATGCCAAATTACCCCTTACAGGGTACAGTAAGTATCTTCTGGTTAAGAACCACTGCATTGTAGGTTTATCATGCAGACACACCATTACTTGAACTGTCTTTGCTGAAACAGAACTAGTAGAAAATCATTCAAACTGTGTCACATACTGTACAGTATGCAGCATGTACCCCACACTTATTGTCATAATTTAAACTACTTGGCAACTTTATTAAGTATGAGTCCCTTTATTTACAGTGTATACATGTACTGGTTCACGCCATGCCAATTGAATCACTGATGTGCTCCTCAAAGGAGGAAATGGAACAGTCATTTTAATTGTTCTGTGTGCAAGGAGATAATTAGGGTAATATATTCTCCTCTCAGTCGACAGCTCCGAGAACAGTCCAACATTCTCCCCTGATGCCAATTCGAAGGCAGAGGGCGGTGTAAGGCGAGACATCCTCAGCAGCAAGGGTGTTGTGACTGAAAAATTGCAAGACCCACAAGGCGATTTCAAAGATTCTGATGAAACTTATATCAGTGGCCTTAGCAACTGTATCCATAGCAACAAAACAAATGTGCCAAGTGAAGTGAACAGTGATGATGGATGGTACTTAGAGGATGATGAAATTGAGGACAAAGGCTTGTCACCAGTATTTTTAGACAAAAGTAAGGCTCACTCAGGAAAAGAGAAAAATGGATTGGAAAGGGAAACAAGTGTTCCGTTATCGCCAAAGAGAGAATCCGGGAGGGATAGTTCCTCGGACAGTGAGATCGAGTCTGCGGTTACCAGGAGAAGGAAAAAAAGAGCTTTGAGCCCCTGGAACGGAAATAAGAACGAAAATGGGCATGGTCAGGATGAAGACTCAGACATTGATGAAGATGAAGGTGGCATGGACAAAAGAGAGAAGCCATTGAAGAGAAGAAGAGTTGAAATAAGCAGGAGTACTAGTGTCGAGGAAGCGATCCAGACCATTGAAGACAGTCAGATGAAACAACTCTCAGAAATGTTTCCTACTCATTCACAAAAAGTAAGCTCAACCTCTGTTTTGGTTTGACCTGATTGCCACTTTGATCAGAATCATTTAATGTGGAGTGGTTTGGTAAATTCAGTTCTCAGATGGAGACATGGGAAGGAATTTCTCGACCACAATTTTCCAAGTTGTCGATACCCTGTGACCACTGAAAATCTGTCAGAAGTGTTACAATGGACACAAGCTATAAGCCTATGTATGTGTAAAGTTGCACTTACTAGTTTACTACTTGGTTGAAAGTAAAAGTTTTTGTTTTTGAAAGAGAAATGAATTGATCGAGGCTAGGAAGCATCCAACCAGTGTTTTCTGAAAAGACTGTAATTCCTCATTTCATGAACTACCGTTCACGTCCTACATACATTTACAGTTTAAAAGAATGGGCTAGGAAATATTCAACATACAGTACTGTATTCTTGTTATTAAAGTTGGTAATGATGTGAAACTACATGTCAACAAGTTTTAATCTGCTAAGGATCTTCATGTATAGATACAGATTGTTTGAAATGGCCAACAATTTTTTAATAAACAGATGGATCCAAATGCTTAGAAGTAGCACAGAAACAAGGTATGACAAATCTATTGTGTAATCTATTGACTTTTACATCATGCCATGATTATGAATTATGCATGAGGCTGTCCTGAATGATATTTATCATAAAATGTGTTACTATTTCAAGATTTTTGTGAACCAAGCAGCTGTTACTTTTATGGAAAATTGCCTTGTATGCCTCATTATTGAATATTCTCCATCTGTGACAGGAGTTTTGGATGGTCTGGAATATTCTTTAAATCAGTTGCCATATCTTTGTCCAATTCGTGAAGACTGGTTTTTAGCCAATAAGTAGATAAACTTGAAAGATGCCATGAGCAGTGAGTGAAGCCCAAACTCTGTGGGGTAGAAGGTGTTCTCATGAAATACAACTTTTAAAGAAATTTTAGGATGCTGTTACTTGCATAGGGCTAATTGTTGGAACTGAGGTTCTTCTAAATATTATTACAACTGTATGTTATCTCAGAAGAAAAAAAAATCAAGAGAGAATCAAGAAATCAAGCAAGAACAACAGAATAAAAAACCATCCCAAAAGATGTAATAAGATTTTGAATGAACAAATTTTTAGGCTGTGTTTGCATTATTTACAGCAAACAACAAAGGTGGAGCTGTTTGAGCAAGGACGGCATGTTTTATGTTGGGTTTTGTTCGTTTAGTGTGTGGGTAATAAGCCTGACGTTATTCTCATTTGTCTATTTCTATGGTTTGAACAGAAATTGAACTTCTGTATTTTTTCTTCAAACTGCCGTTTTCTGTCAGTAGTGTTTGATCTTTTACATCTAACTCAGTGGCATCAGAGTTTAGTGTTTGCACCATATGTTTTTAGACCCTGAGGGAAGCATTAACCTACTGTATGCCCTTTGGGAAATGTTTAAGGTTTACCTTATGTAGTAGTTGTAGCAGATTTTGTCCAGTGACATCAACTTTGCCATTCTTTTGCCTTCTCCAGCATCTGAAGAAAATCCTAGGGGAATCAGATGGGTCCCTGGACATCGCAGTCAGTTTGCTGGTGGAAACACCATCTGCAAAGGAAAACTCTGCCGTGTGTTCAAAGGAAGACAGTCGCAACCAAGGGTCAAAAGAGAGTAAAAATGAAAGAAGTGGGTGGCAGAAAAGTAAGAAGGGACGTTCAAGAACGCACAGGATTTCATCGTCTGAAGAGGATGAACATGAGGCGAGTGATGGACAAGAATCTGGTAGGTTTCTATGTAGAGGGCAGAATACTTACTCAGTGTTTGTTGGAATGAAATATTGGTTTGCTCTTAGCTCACTTGCATTCCAATCACAAGTCCTTTTCTTTTTTCATCCTGTTTCTTCTCAGTACCTTTGTATTATGCCAAATAACAAAATAGTCTCAAAGCCAAGAATTCTTTCTTCTTAGAGTGTATGTCAATGAAAAAAAAATAAAAGTTTTACTGCCACCTCTGCCTTGTCACAAACTTGCAGTCCGATGTCTCCGAACTAATAAAATTTTTGTTGGTCTATGCTTCCTCCCTTAAAGTTCTATCTGGGCTGGTTTTTAAAATACAGGCTCCATTGTCAACCAGATGTGACCACAATGGTTTCAGTGGGATCTTTTATGTATCCACAGTTAGGGTTTAGTTTGCACCATCCAGCTGAAGTCTTTATGCTGCTAGACATCATACTGTCTTTCATCTCACAACCATACCTGTGAGTGTTGCCACAAGTTTCAAATCCAGAGCCAAAGGCCAGGCCTTTTTTTTTATTATTTGGTGGGGTTTGGTAGTACCTTTGTTCCTTTCTTGGTGAGTTTTGAAGTGCAAATAACCTCAACACAAGAGAAAACTCTTCAGCAGTTTTCATTGTCAAATCTGTTAGAAATCACTGAATTATCATGTTAAATTGTTTATTCTTCTTGTGTACTCTGCATTCTGATGTCATCAGAGAACGAACTGCCGGATCCGTTCGCCAACACAAGCAGTCCGCCCGGATCTCCAAAGAAGGTTGACATGGATGAAAAGAAAACTTCTCTCTCAAACAGCTTGTCCAAGTTTGCCTACGATGGCGGATGGGTGTCAAAGGAAGACAAACAGAGTGCTGCTCCCACGAAAGACAACGCCGGAAAGAAAGCAAAACCTAAGACAGTTACACAGATGAAGAAAAAACCGACAAAGAGGAAAAAAAAGAGATTTCTATCGTCTGAAGAAGAGGAAGACGAAGAAGATTGCAGTTTTGTGGTCACTGGCTCAGATTCTGGCAAGTATCAGTTAAAACCCAGAGATTTTTTATGTCATTCTAGTCTATAATTAGCCTTTTAGTCTGGCATAACTTGAATTTAAATCTTACGATCAGGAATAAAAATATAAATATAAATATGGGAAAATCTAACATGCACTGCAGACAAAACTTATTCACTCTCACAACATGCTTGGACAGGCCAATGAAAATGAAACACTAGAGCCTTATGCATATTCACTGCACAACAGCTGATGTGGCTGTACACCACAAGGTACACAAGTAAAAGGCAGTAGCACACATTTGTTGTACAGTACATTGTGTCCTATTGTAGTTATACTGTACCTACACATAGTACTATAGGTAATGCCAGAACATGCATGAATCTACATGACTGAACGAAACTCGGTAGTTGCAATGGTACAAGCTGTTGGTTGTTAGTTTATTTCTTCAACAATGGAAGCAACAAGTTTCCATACAAGAGACCTGATAAAGAGAATTCAAGGCTGGAATACTCAATGTTCTGCCGTGAAGAGAATGCAATAAATTAGGGAGGATTCTTCTCAGCCCAGAACACACAAGATACATAGGTGTGCAAGACCATATTGTAGGCGTGGCCTAACTTTCACAATGAGAACCGTTATTTTTAAAACAGGAGGTCAAAATTTGTCCACACCTTTCAGTGGAGTTGTCTTCACATAGTGCACCAACGACAAATGTTCAACCTAATAAGAGGATCCCTAGACATGTGTTATAAATAAACATGAAGAAGTGAATAATAACGATTAAATTTGATTTGTGAAAATTCATGGCAAGACACATTTTACAGTCTCATTTCTTTGAATTCATACGTAGGTGGCCAGTACATACCAGGATCAAAGGGCTTACAATATCCATTTCATCTCTATGTGCCACTTTAAAGTAGACAGAAAAGGAGTTGATCGTCTCTCAAACACTTTTAACTCTCTGTCTTAATCGTGTGTCTTTGGTCTGACTAAAAGACCAAAGACACAAGACAAGTGAAAGACCAAACAGGAACCAATGAGATGAGGGAAAAAGAGGGAAAAAGAAAAACAAGAAGATGTAATATCTTTCATAACAGTTTGTATTATAAATTTGTCAGATGATGGTCACATGAATGGAATTGGCCAATCAGAAGATGAGGAAGAAGAGGAGGAGGATGCGATATCCAGCGATGATGGAGAAGACTATCAGGATGGAGGGAACACGTTCTCAGAATATTTTAGAACTGAAGTCGTGGAATTTTTCAACACCGCATCGAAGGAAGAACTGGAGGTCCTCAATGGATGTTCAAAAACCAAAGCTCAGCGAATTGTTCAACTCCGGCCGTTTCAGGACTTTGGTGAAGTGGTGAGGGGAGAATTGTTGTCATAGTTAATATGTGTTTTTTAAAATATTTGGTAGTTGCATGCAGGTAAACATGTTTATGTGAAGAGGTAAAGTCTTTGTCTCTAGTGACGAATTTTGTGGCAGAATTTGAGGTTGTGCAAAGTCACTAAAACAGGTCAGTGCTTGTCAGTTGTGGCATTGAATAGTCCGCTCAGCTCATTTTGTTCATTATCTGAAAGCAATGTAGTCGGGCAGGATCCGTCTCAGTGTGTTGGTATTTTACACCATTACAATACACTAGATGGCAGAGCTAGAGCACTAAAAGCATGGTACAGTATGAACTTCTGTCTTCACCTCGTGGTGATTAAACACACTCAGACTCATAGCAGTGATTGATATTTTGAGCCCTTCAGATCATTAACTGTACACACATTACAGGAAATGGCCATTACCTGTCTTCGAGTGCCTCCTTCCCCTGCAGCTAGTTCAAGAAATATTTGGACCCTCTCACTTGATTAGGTTGAATATTTCTCTCCATCCACATCTGTTTTCAGTACAATTTAAATACTCAATATAGGAAACACTCGAATGGGTCTGTAATTGCTCAGCCACTGGCATCACCACAGGGGCTATTGGTTTGGAGTAATTGGGAGAGATAAGGGTTTCGAGTATGTTATTGGGAGAGGAATGGGGGAGTAGATCACTCCACTTTTTAGACAGGTATTGTTTTCTAATCATCGGAACCTGCGTTTAAGCAATAGTTATCTCTAGGAGGTGTGTTGAGATGCTCATTTTCTAGAATTGGAAAGTTTGGTAGCCAGAAAAGCACACCTTTTCCCTACCAAGGAGACCTGTTTTTTGGGATCTGTGTTATATGCATATATTTACCACATCATGCGCTATGTGCACAACACCATGTGCCCTCTCTCACCCCAGGGTAGCACCCCCTTGTATCTTTAACTGATCCTCTGTCCCACTTTTTGGAGCCTGGTGCCACACCTGAGCTCAACACTTGAGTCCATGCCTTGTGGTTGATTGTTTTAATTACTTTGAAAAAACTGCTGTTTTCTTTAAGGTAAAATTAGGTAATGGCAAATGGCTGTCACACTTTCATATGGTTATTGTGGAGTCATATCGTTAGGACTATCATTTATTGCAATGTTGCATAAATTTAACAGCTTGAGAAGATGGAGGCAACCTCCACATTGGGCGTCCACCTCGTAGAGAACTGCGAGGACCTATTCAGTGAGAGGCAGTTACTCCTGGAGGTCCTCAACGACTGTTGCTCGACGTCGCAAAAGATACAGGACGCCCTCGCAGAAGATGATCGATTACTGGCTGGCGACAAGAAGATATCCCTTCTTGATCAAAGGTGATTTATTTTTGACAATTCTTGAGAATGTGATACTTTCTGCTGTTTTTTAAATGCAGGAGATGACTGCTACTGGTTAGAAATAATTTTTGTGTTAAAATTACCGAAGAGTAGGAGTATAGAGCTGAGGTGTTAGCATTGCATCACATCACCAAGTGAAGAGATAGTTATGAATATGCAAGAACTTTATGGAGACCACCCATAATGCATAGTGAGAGTTGCTCTTTTAATGCAACAAATGAATGAAGTAGACGTACGACTTGAGAGACAAAAGAGCAAAAGTCTAATCACTTTAGAATTAAGTTTAATTATGTCAAAGGTTAATATTTTGTTTAAGTGATTCGACATAATTTATCTTCCAATCCTTTCTCATTCAGTCTTTCCCTGAAACCGTACCAGCTTGTCGGAGTCAACTGGATGAAGTTGCTTCATCGTCACAAAATAAACGGGATACTAGCTGACGAAATGGTGAGGACAGCATGTGTACATCTCTTTAAACACACCTACATACTTTGTATGATCAGCTAGGGCTTAAGAAATTACATCATCACCTTCAGTTTTGATAGCTTATGGTCGCACTATATCAAAAATGTACTTTCTTGTGTTTTGGCTTTATTTCGATAGTGTGGAACTATTGAAATATGCATTGGATCAGTGAGAACTTTTGCTTTGTATCAGCTGAATATCATTCACAAGTTTTCATCATATGTCTCTTGTGTAAACACATGTACTTGCAGTGTTCACTGCAGGTCTTATTTCCACCTTTGTTAATCTTGTTGAATTTATAGTAAAGAACGAGGAAGTACACTTAAGTGACGGCGTGATTATATAGAGCTCCTTGTGATCGATAAACAAGACCGTATGTCTGTCATTTTGTAGTTGGTCAGCTATCGCAGGTATGTCCAGACTGCTAAGAACAGTTAACATAGGTGCCGTATGCCATTTTGAAGTGTCAAGAACGAGTTGGGAATGCTTAATTTACTACATTTAGACTTGAATATTTCCCATTTATTTCTTGTTTTTGACAGGGGCTTGGTAAGACCATTCAAGTTATTGCTTTTTTAGCGTCTTTGATGGAGGAGGGAAAGACCGGTCCTCATCTGATAGTAGCTCCGTCATCAACTTTAGGTAAACATTCCAGCAATTTTCTTGAAAGTTTTAAGTTTCCATGTCAGCTTATTTCTTTTAACATCCACTGTGCCTGCACTAGAAACAAATAGACCTGCATAGATACCTCTCAAATACATTTTCCTTAACCCTTGGCACAACAAAGCACACTATATAGAATGCGTAAATATGAACAGTGCTCTGATGGTTGTGCAATCTTGTTTTTTGCCCCAAATTGTCGCTTGGTATCTTAATGTTGGTGGTGACAGAGAGGATGAAAATTGGCAAGTGGCTGCATGCTTCACCCTTCCTGAAGAAAAATGGGAAATGGCCATACTTTGAATGTGGAACATAATGTTTTTACAAAGTGAAAGACAGGCACACAGACAGACGGACACAGTGACTTATGGAATGACATCTTTTGATTTCCATCACCTGGTTATTTTTTTTTTACAGCTTTTCATTTGAGTTCTCTGATGACTGTCTGCTTTGAGTTTCATAATCCCTGCTTTGGAGCAGTCAATCTTTGTTTTCTGCTTCAAACTTGTCACTAAAATTCCAAGTGCAGGGTCTAGTTTCTTTCAGTTTCTTATCATTTTGTTTTGATTCTAGAAAATTGGCTCAGGGAATTCAACAAGTGGTGTCCTTCCATGGAGGCCATCTTGTACACGGGCGACAGGGATTACAGAATGCAACTCGCCGATGATATACGTTTTGGTGCCCTAGAGTGCAATGTTTTAATTACCTCGTAAGTATGAAACAGTGATCACTCAAAAAAAACCCCCAGGTCATCTGAGGTCATCCTGTTCCTTTGAAGTGTGGTTAATATTCTTTTAGAACTGGAGTGTGTATTTCAGCTCACATCGCTGTACTGTACTCATGATTCTCTGTGCTCATCCATACTGGATCGTACTGATGCTCATGGCTTTGTACCTATAAACTAGGCAAACCACTTTTTTTTCGGTACCATGGACTCATAGTAAAGATTTTATCCTAATGCTCATGGCCCTTCTATTTGGACTTGGGTGACTCCAACATTTTTGGAGTGGTGTACTTTAGTTGTCACTAGTAGCTTATAAGCTGATAAGTGTAAGTTATAGTACAAAGGCTAGGCCTAGTTGGTAAACAAGAAATATAAAAAAGCAGAGGTAGATATTAAGGTTATAATAAACTTGCTAAAGAACATTAACTGAAACTGTTAAGCACACAAAAAGTTGATCTTCAGGTATCGATTTTTATAGTCTTAAAAATTCTACAGGAGTGGCAGAATTTAATAATGATATTGTAACTTACATTAACTATTGTTTGCCTGTGATATTAAACATACTGTAATGCCTGAATTCATGGATGTTTGAAAGCTGGTGAAGAATATGTATTTGATCAAGCAGTAGAATGTCAGCACCATATTAGTAAAGATTTATCTTATGTCTCTGCTTTCTGCATTGCCAGTTTGAAACAAATTTTCCTGTAGATGAAGGCCTAATTCCCAGTTTGGCGCCCTCAGTACATGTGTATCGAGAGTTCATTTCTGTCATGCTCCCCCCATCCCCTTCCCCCACAAATTTATCTTTTGTAGTCATGTAGTCCCCTCACTCCCTAACATGGAAGTCATTGTCATTCATGCTTTCCTATCTCTTGACATTTTCTTCCCCTCGTCAGGTATAATATGGCTATCAGCGAAGTCGACTACAAGAGGCTCTTTAAGAAACTTAAACTGCAGTACTCCGTTTACGACGAGGGTCACATGTTGAAGAACGTCAAGAGTCTGAGATACAAGAACCTCATGAAAATTAAGGTAATAAATCAGCTTCCATTCCCCGTGATGCTTGTTTAAGAATCGATGTCGTTTTCTTTTCCTTACTGGTTTTTGCTTGTTTTATAGAGTTTTTGAACTTCAGTGGCTGAAAATTAAACAAGAAATCAAATGAACCAAAGCAAAACCACACTGTCTTTTGTTCTCTGTATGTGTGAAACCATCACTTATATCAGAAAATATTGAAAGATGTATTCCCTTCAGACATCATTCGCAGATGTGTGCCTAACAGACACATTTGCATCAGTGACTTGTGCATTACATACAGACATGCACATTGCCGACATACACTGTATTTTAATACAGAGATATGCATTTCATACATATAAATTACAGACATGTATGTTTTGCAGACACACCTAGTCCTCACAAAATGCACATAATATGCCAAAATCATGTCTCGAGAAGATCTTTACTGCATTATGGAACATGATGTGATATCCAGCTGTAGTAGGATATGGTCCTCTTGAGTAGGTATAAACAAGTATGATATCATGTGAGATTGGCTGTGCAGATATATGCAATACATACATGTGCATCGAATACATATGCATACATACATACAAGCATATGCATTACAAACATGCATAACAGATATGTATTGCAGCCATATGCGTTACAGACATGAGCATTACATACATATGCATTACAAACATGCATAATCGATATGTATTGCAGACATATGCATTACTTACATATGCAGTGCATACTTTTCGCATTACACAGACGTACATAACAGACATGTATCGCTGGCATGTGCATTACAGGCATGTATTGCAGACATGCATGTATTGCATGTACAGAGGCTGGAAGCTCTCTGAAGGTGTGTGGTTATCTGCTTTATAGGTCCAAATTCTGGACCACAACCTCCCCTACCACACCCCCCCAGAAAAAAAAATGTTTGCCCTCAGGAATGATGTACATTAATCTGACTTGCTCAGCATGAATCTTTAAATGATGCCTATTACTTTTGACTGTTTCTCTACATCCACATACAGCCTACTCTGTAGTCACATTTGTGTAGATATTACCTCAGGGAGTATACAGAAAGACACCTATCACCAGGCAGTTAAAAATGCTAACATTTATTCAGATTTTCATTTCACATTTTCATTTATCATGCAGTGTTCTTTTTGTTGCCTCTTTTTCTGGTTTTCGTCACAGAGTCAGCAGAAGTTACTGTTGACGGGTACGCCCCTGCAGAACAATCTACTTGAACTGATGTCCCTGATCTGTTTTGTGGTGCCAAACTTAGACAGTGAAGAGAAGACACTGACCCTGCAGAGGATATTTTCCAATGTGAGTATTCATACAGTGTGACAAACTTACACAGTGTGACAGTTTAGTGTGTGGTTGCTTAAAAGAAGTGATAAATATCATTCCATGCTACCGGATTGATGTGCCTCACATCTTTGTTGTTGATGCTACCGTTTGTTTTGAAATTGCTTTTTTTTAGGTACTCAATCACAGGGAATGATAGAGCAACAGAGTTGGTGCTTGCAGGAATCATATTTATACATCAGAAACACTTTTTTACAGATGATTTGAATATTTGGTATCGCTTTTCGAGATTACATTTTTTGAATGAACAGAGAGAGGGCACTCAAAACATATTTTGGAAATTCCTATGCTATGAACATTGTTTATGTATCTCCTCCTGTTTTTGTTAGCTCTTTTAACTGCAAATGTAAACTGTCTGTTGTCTTGTTTGCATTTACTGGAATTCAATCACCAGTTGACTGTCCTCTTCATCTTCTGTATCCTTCGTCGATTGGCAGCTGTGGCGTTTTAACAGTGTCGATTGAACAAGGAACACTTTGGTGATCATTGATATTATACACTCTAATGCTCAGTGCAAGTACATCTTCAGAACAGGCTTGCAGTCCTTTTGCCTCGGTTTCATCACTGTGCTGAGCGATTATGGCCTCTGCGGCCAAACATGCAGTAGCTGTGTCACTTAAAATAACAGAGTGTACCTTAAACCACTGTCACACTCTGGCAATAGACCCCAGGGATGAGAAGTGTTTCAAATTGTATCTGTTAAGCTCTTGAACACTCAATGTGTGGTGCATGTCCACTGTCCCATGTCCCTGTTCATGGCCATTGCTTCTCCGGTAGCATCTTCCCGCCCTGTCCGTTAAAAGAATTTTTCACTCTCAGAACTTGTAATTGACTATAGTGGAGACCACCGGAGGAGACAGTTTGGTTAACATCAAATACTTGCATGTTCTTTGTAACATGAATATGTCCCATATTCTTACCATTATTTACCTGCTCATGTCTGCTTTGTTTTTTGTGGTGTTCATTGGTGCTGTGATCGGATTTATCACATTTAATTCACATTAGATTTCTGGGACATGTCAGTGGCATATACGTTACCGCAGACTCACAGTCCCGATTTCTTACACATTTCTTCCACCTGGTATGGAAAAGTTGTACAGTGGTGTACATAAAGCCAATCCAGACATCAGTGTGTGACAGTTGCCTTTACACCGCATGAATGTATTCTCAATATTCAATGGTCTTTACAGATCTCCAGTGCTGATGAGAGTACAGTGGTGTACATAAAGCCAA
>VJOZ01025514.1:7099-20682 GCA_009801055.1 Stichopus horrens
TCTGTGTTTTTAAAGACTAAGTGCTTACAAGTCTGCTAAAATTACAGCAATGCTAGTAGTATGTGTCAGACAAGGACGTTTGCCCAGAAAACTTGTTGTTTGGGTCTAGTCCTCATAACTCACTTGCCTAGTTGTTGCCTAGTTGTCTAGTTGTGGTATTGATATGCACTTGTTGACAGCATCCTGTGTTTTCAAGGACTTAAATATAAACCCTGACAGGTCTGTTGTACAGTAGTACATACTGATACATATCACATGAGGGTAGTCTATCCATAAAAAAAGATATTTCTTTGTGTCCTCTTCACAAAAGCATATCATATTTTTAGTGCCTGTTGCTTGAGTTAAATAAATAGCAATAATATGATAATCCTTTGCAGCGCCATTTGTTTTAAATCCTCCGTTCTCATTCATATCCACACAGAAAGATGGGTTTGACATTGTACGATCCGCAAACACCTCACTGGAATTTACGGTTCCTCCCTCTAGAGGCTCAAGCTAAAGCTAATTCTGACTACATGTTGTATGTGATCAGTTCCACAGCTAGAGGGATAGCTGCTATGGTGGAGGTAAATGCTACTTCTCAGTAATGTTCTTTTCTAACCCTGGTACCTCTTTGGCAACACCATCTGTGATATGCAAATTTAATAGCTGCTTTAGAATCTAAGCATGAGCTCATGTATTGTTTCTGTTCACGCTGAGATATTACATAGATATATAAAGTAATATCAATTTATTTTCTCTGTAGGCAAGGTTTGCAATACCTTGTTATTGTTTTACTTTCTTCAGTTGCATTTTAGGACATCTGTAAGTTGAAACTTTGTTTTTTAAATTTGTTAAGTTTTCGTCAAAGATCATAGCGATGTTACAGATTTTCAATAAATAGCACTCTTGATGAGAAATTGACTCTTAAATATTCATCCATTAGTCCATCATTGTCACACTACAGTGGTTTGAGACAATTTAAAAAGTAATTCCCTGTCATTACACCCTCTTTCTTACATCTCCCACAGGTGGCTCACTTTATCGGTCAAAAGAGGAATGTGGTACTTTGTATCCAGTATCTAGAAGAAGGTTGTACGATTGATGGAGAAGTGGTAAGCTGTTTGGTGGTTTGTTTGAGAGCCCCCAACTCATGGTAACAGAAATCAAAAGTTCTTAACCATGTGTAAACATAACAAACTTTAAGTTGTGGAGATATTTTCCTTTCAGTACTTCACATCTCATGGTAGAGTAGCTTACACAAAATTTGCTGAAAAGAAGGCAGGTCACCCTTGAAGGGGGTCACTCTTTAGTTCCTTTACTTTAGATTGTAGATGAGATTTTGCTGACCTTTGACACATGTCGCTCTTAGACTAGACGTTTCCCTTTGGGATAGACATTAACAACTCTTGAATTTTTTTTTTTTATGACTTCGGTACGATACAACAGGTGTCCACATTTTACTTCTTGCAGCTTTCGTCGAGGTCAATAAAGGACTACAACAGAGGGCGCTGCTATCTGGCTGATCTCGCCAGCAGGCAGGGCACTCCGATATTTGACAACGTGGTGGAGGCTGCTAAATCGCTGATTGCTAGAATTCAGAGGAACAGGATGTCTCAGTCGATGGGGCAGCAATCAGAGCAGAGTACATTCCAAGACGATCATTCCATCCAGACGACTGACAAGGTGAAATCTGAGAAAAGTAGGTCTGCTACCTCTGAGGCTGATCAGGAACCTGATCATGTGACCTCTGGAGAAAGTAGGTCTACCTCTGAGGCTGATAAATGTAAAGATGGCAAATTATTAAGTGAGGATACGATAGACCTCAGTGACAAGGAAGCAACCCAGGATCAAAGCGGAACTTGCCTGGAGGCAAGTCACACAGTATCATCTGAGCCCCCCTGATTAATGAATTTGGTCCTCTCTGACTGTTGGATCTAAAATTTGCCAGCACAAATTCCAAGAGAAAGCCAAGGAATTTTATGAGATTATCAAACTTTGAGATGAGCTTTCAAAGAAAATAATGAGCGAGTTGATTTTCATTTTGGGGGATGGAAAAATACTGTAAAGTTGTCTCTGTTTGGCAGCCAAACAGCTCTGGGCACAAGTCCAGAGACGAGAATTCAGGACATATCAAGAATTACATGTAGTGCATTTGGCCTTGGTGTGCAGTTGAGCAATGCAGGGCAAACGAGCCTCTCACTGTAGGGCGATGAGCCATGTGTCGAGGCTGGCATCGTAGGACGATGGGCCTCGACAGGAAGAGCTGTTATCGGGGATCAGAGTCGTGGTGCAATTTTGAACTTCATTGAAAAGAGAAAAAATAGTCTCACCATAGTGAAGTTTAAGTTTAGACCAGTTGCAATAAACAGAAAAACCATTTATTATAAATATAATGTGGGATGAAATATCATATGCAAGACAACAAATCCATGCCAGCAACATTATACTCTTGTTTCTTCAAGTTTTGATTTTGTTTTTTTGTTCCATTTATTCATTATTGCAGTAACCATGTCGATTTTCCCTCCTTAGATGTATCTTTTAATTAACCTTGCCTATTGCACCATCTCTAGCCATCGAAAGGAAGTTGACATAAACTTGATGTTTTGGATCGCATTGGGTTTATTGTCATTGTAAAGTGGTGTGAGCTATCTAAGGCATTAACAGCTCGACCGTCCAAAGTATGCATATTAAGATGTAAAAGTTAAAAATGATTCTGTGTAAAGAACATTTCTCAGGGAAAGACTGCAGTGTAACTTCCCATCTTCTGTTAAACCGTAAAAGATTTTAGCAAACACTGCAAAAAATTTGACTGAATGATCTGTGTGCTGTAGCCCATTTCCTCTGTCTGTGTCTCTCATCCTGGATTGCAACAAAGATAAAAGAAAGTTAAAAGGAGAAAAATAATGGAAAAAGACAAGAGGGGTTGAAACTGTAGGGAACATATCTGAGAAAACAAGCTCTGCCATACATTACATGTGCATTATGAGCATTATGTGTTGTAAACTGCAATGTGGTACCAGATAAATTTGTGCATTAGAGATCCTTTGTGGTTTCTATGATATTGCAACCTTTGTATTAAATCATTCAGGTGTATGTGTGTGTGTATTGTGTGTGATGCCTACCTTGTAAACACGATATCTCAAGAAGGGAAGCTTGTACAGGTCTCATTTTTTGTGTGTTTTTGTACTGTATTGAGTACAAAAAGCCTATTGTTTTTGGTAGAGGTTGAAGGTCATTTGGGGTCAACAGGGGTCACATAGTGAAAACCTTGTAAACATGATATCTCAAGAAGGGAAGTTTGTACAGGTCTCATATGTGGTATGTAGGTGTACCATATTGAGTACAAGAAGCCTGTTGTTTTGGTAGAGGTCAATGGTCATTTAGGATCAACAGGGGTCACATAGTGGAAACCTTGTTAACACAACATCTCAAGAAGGGAAGCTTGCACAGATCGAATATTTCACATGTAATTGTACCTTAATGAGTGCAAGAAGTCTATTGTGTTTGGTGGAGGTCATCTGAGGTTAACAGGGGTCAAATAGTGAAAATCATGTAAACATGGTATCTCAAGAATGCTAGCTTTGAGAGGTTTCTTTTCTAGTTTGTAGAGGTACATTATGGAGTACTAGTAAGCCTGATGTTTTTTGTGGAGGTCAAAGGTCATTTTGAGGTCAACAGGGTCAAGTTAAGACAACCAGGTAAACACGATTTCTCAAGAAGAGAAGCATGCACAGATTTGATATTTGGTTTGTAATGAAGCTCTTGGATGTATCTCCGTTATATGCAGCTGTGTATGTTCAGATGAATACCTACAGTATCAGTCATCAACATTGGTCAGCAGATGTTAATGTACTTCTCAATTTTTGATATGATGAATTTCTGTAACATTACAATTACCAAGCATCTTACATTATATTAGACTTACACCTGTAGAATGCCAGATTCATGAAAAAGAATCCCTCATGATATTATCATCGAATTCACAATGCGTTTGTGCATTCTGGGTTTTTTTATTAAGTTCATTATTTTGTCTTTTGCGGTACACTGGCATATGCCCCTGAGCACATCATCAGATTATAGGAACGCAACTGCTTTATTTTGAAGGGAAAGGCAGATTGCTCTGTCACTTAATTTCATGATTGTACCATAACTTACTTCAAAAAGTGTAAATGAATACCGAACTAATTTGAAACCTCTCATTACTGATGTTGTTATAAACTGATGTTGCCAGTTACCATGGCCCGAACAAACTTGCGTCTCCAGCTGCCAGGTGGTCATGTCTCTCCTTTCCCATGGATATTTCCAGTTGTCAGCTTTGTGCACATAGTACAGCATACAGGAATTGGACATGTTTTCCAAAGATCACATTTATTGTAAATAGAGATTGTTTTTAATTTCTCCTTGTAAATTCTTAAGAGTTTTATTTTAATCCTGTTTGCTATTTATGCTTTTTAATTTATAATGATTTCTTCTTTCATCAGATTTGGATAAAAAGAAAAAAAAAAGGAACTTTAGGATGGGGGAGGTCAACAAGGTAGGGTTAGGCCTACAACAAGTGTTGTCATGAAATGCATACTGTTATCTGTCTTAGATGAAACATGCTACAGAGAATTTGGAAAATGGCCTAACATGTGTGAGATTATGTTCTAACATAATCTCGCGCTCTTCAAACAAAAAGAAGTCTGCCTCTTTGTATATAAAACCTGTTTCATCCATACTTGACCACCTAATGTGTGAAAATCACCGGGAGGTCATTGCGTCCACAATTTACATGAAAGACCATTAACTTTATGGGTTCAGACCTTGCTTAGCTGGCTTGACCAAAAGCTGGACCTTGCTAAACTGGTACACGGAAAAAGGGTACCTCTTTGGGTAGGGAGGACCCACATTCACTTTGAAGTAAACCTCAAGAGTGAATGGTGCAGTACTTGTCTTGTCCTGTCATTTCTCTTGATGCATTTGTAGCTGAAAACACTGTATTCGTCATTTGCATGTTCTAAATCGTGATCCCTGTGTTTGTCCCACAAAAAATCTGTGGACCTTTGGGCTCAGGAACTGGGATTTCCCAGGTTCGTTATTTAGCTGTGTATATGGTTTTAGAGGAGTGCAGTTTGAAGGGCAGAGAGCTTGTTTTGGGTTAATTGTCCAAAGTTCAAACCAATGATTCACTGGGAAAAATGCTATTTGGGCAGAGTTTCATTGACCTGCAGTGTTATCTTCAGATTTTGAGAGTGGACAGAAATTCAACCCCAGTTACTCTTTTGATGTGAATACTGGGTCAGCCTGCGCCATTGAATTTTTACCACATACAATGGACACCTCACCAATTTGCAGACCAATATCATGGATGAAAGTCCAGAGATTTCAGTTCAAGTACATGTACCACGGGTAAAATGTACATAAATTTCCATTGCAAGATATGAGGAATATGTAACTATGGGTGTTGGTTGAATGTGTCACTTATTGACTTTACACGACAATTGATTTCCTAATACTGGATCATGGCCCACCTTAGTCCTGATCCTGTCACATTGTTTGAAACACAGGGGATGATCTGCATTTTAACAATTAGACTGTTAAATCCTATGCTAGGGATCAAGTGATGAAAATGGACAGAGGATGGGAATGGGGGGGGAGTGCTGAAAGTGTCATAATTTGATATTGCTTGGTACTCCACATGACAGGGCCAATTTCAAAGGTGACCTAGCTGAGTTATTTTAGTCGGTTAATGTTTCATGTTAAATTTTACATGTTGAAAATAACCAAACATACTTTTTCATGAAATATTTGTAATTTTTGTAGAACACATCACATCATCAAATATATTTCTCCTTGGACTTTACTAAATACATTTCTACAGTCAAAAAAACTTGAGCATGTTTCTGTGTGTGCTTTTCTGGGTATGCTTTCATTGTTTGGCATTTTTTCTTTTTTTGTTCTGGTTAAAGTTTGGAAACAGACTGCAGTAGAGATAGGCACATTCATACTTTTACGGCTTGGTAGATCAAAGGTCCACAAGACTAAAATCTGGTGGTGGTAGGAAAAATATTTCCAGCAGTATCACATGCCGACGTCTGCATTGTCTGTATCAGAACCATAAACAGGCTATGGAACCGGTGAGAATATATCCACTGGTAATGTATGTGTGGTATTAGTGCTTGTTAGAAGTAGCATTGGCTGTTTACTTTGACATATGTTTGACTTCCTACCCACTGATTCAAAAGCAAAATTTGTTTCAACTTGAAATTGCATTTTCTTGTTTGAGCCCCCTCACATATAAGTGAAAGTTTGCATGCACACACAAAGACAAAAATAAAAAAGGGCAAAACATTAACCAAGTATTGACAGCACTTGGAAGTTGGCTATTGTCTCCATTGCATAGTGGTAATTGGAAGGAAGGCCCCTCAAAGCTTGGTCAGAACTATTTTGTGAATACAAGTGAGACAATTTTTGTACACCAATATCAATGAAAGCAGTTCACTGTTGAGTTATGTCATCAAATCAGAGCAAATAGCAGCACTTACATCATCTATGCTTACATTCAGTGATATTTCTCAGAAAATCCTTAACAGAGATATTTACCCTGGCCATTTTCTTCATCCCAGATGTAACTAAGAGCACGGAGTGAATAACAAAACACTGGTACAATAATGCCAGAACAATCTCACTTGGCAGCATTGTTTCTGTGTATTTGTACCATGCAGTGATACCAATCAAAATATAACATATTTAAGTATGGAACTACAAATTTAAATCACACACTCCCTCCCACAGGGTTCACTCTTCCTATCACCTAATTGTCCTATCCAGTTGTTTTATAACCACACACTGAGTTGTTGAGAGAGGAGCTAGTGAGTAAAATTTTGACTTCTTGTTTAACATTGATACAAATGTAGTAAAAATGTGCAATCAAAACTGAATCCACATTTACAGAGGAAATTATGTGAGCTTATCTGTTATCAGAAAACAGTTGAGAATACAAAAACAACATTGGTTCGTTTGATGCAAACACCATTAACTTGACACCTCTAAACTTCTCCTGTTAAACATTTGTTACTGCTTTCTTCAAATGTAACCATCATGTGCTAATTTATTGCAATGGCTGTGTACCTGATGTACCTATGAAATCACACATGTATGTTGAACATAGTAATATCATCATAGCAACACAATAAAAGTTTCATGGAAGCATGCCACTAATATAGCTTTTAAAGTAAGCTATTTGTTTCAAATATGGAAGGATACCTCAGAATCCATTTCTTTCCTGTCTTCTTTCACAAAGAAGAAGTTCACTTCAAATTGGAGAAACTTTATGACATTGTGTACTTCCCTACATCAATACACAGACATGAAGTGTATGATCAGTGAAACTCAACATACAAACATGGCAACATTGAACGAGAAATGCATAGACAGGCTGAAGCATGCGTTATATTGTATAGAAACATAAAGACAAAATGTCAGGGACAAAATCAGGAATCTGAAAGTTCCAGAACACATTTATAATACTCCTTTGTAGCACTTGGTGCTTTCCCTAATTTCTTCCTAATGATCATTCACTAGAAATTAAAGAAAACACTGGGTACGTTCTTGACACAGGTAAAATGCTAAGAGGTTAATCTTTTTCTTTTGAAGTAGTTGAGAGCAGGGTTTGATAGCCTCAATATGAGCGGAAGCAAAACCCAATCAATGTTATGAGTACAATGCCAGTAACAATTACAAAAGACCTTGAGTACTTCATTGCATCCTTTTACAGAGTACAAGATGCCATAATAGGTAACTGGTAGTTTTGCCAACTTGCAAGCCCGCCCGCCAAGTGAAAGTCGTTTCGCGCCAAATACCCACCAGTTCGCCCCCCAAAAGTAACTGATTTCAAATGCTGTTTTAATAGTTATCAACTACAATTTTCACGATAGCAAAACGGTATTACCATAGCAAAAACTGCTACAGGTGGAATGTAGAAAGTTGTGAGAAAAATGAGGAAAATTTGAACATGCAAGAATACTGCAACCATTTCTACAAAATGACAGCGGTCAGATGATTTTGTGCTCAATGTCTATGCAGTGCTAGTTGAAGATCAGTTACTTGCTATTTTCAAGATATTTGTTTGGAGTAATATTTCCAACTAACTTAAATACACCTGTCAATTAACCTATCAAGTAAACCTATGATTCATTTGGTAAATTTTGAGAAGCGTATGGGACTATATCAGGTGAAATTCTGGCACTACACTGGCACTCTCTGAATGTAGTCTTCTCTAGCTAAAGCATATGCACGCATGCACATCGACTCTGGTAACAACCAATCAGGTGAAATATTGGGAGAGAAAAAAGAACATCAGGAGAGAAAAAAGAACAACATGAACAACACAGTAAATGTAAGAGACCAAAACATGAAAATGTAATGAGAAGCCCCTGGACACTATAACCACTAATGTAACAATGTAAATTTGCATATACAGGTTAGGGGGTGAACTGGTCTGCACTTGGGGGGCTAAACTGGCAGGTCTTTGAGGGTGAACTGGTAAACAGGGAGGGGGAACTGGTAAATTAGGGGGAGGGGACTGGAGGGAGTGAACTTGCATGGGGGAAAAATGACTAGTTACCCCACCATGGCTATAGTATCAATGATACAATGTAATATCTGAGACAGTTACTGTACAATGATACAGCAGGCTATAAATATCAGAATCATTCTTTGTTTTTGAAAATGCTTGTTGTAAAGATGTGAATCTGTCTCAGGGAACAGACATCTAAAAGTTGTGGGAGAAGAAAGTTTATTGCAAAACTTTGCATCCAATGTTACATTCCTAAGCAGTTACATGATGTTCACTCTTTTGAAATGTGAATTTTACAACACTTCGGCAAGGACTGAAAATATTTACCAAACATTCACTTTACCGACAGAGATCCGACTTTTCCTCTCTAATTTTCCTCAAGTCTGTGAGTTCAAGATAACCCTCAATTAAGTGTGTGCTCTCAAGATGGGTTGCTTGTTTTCCAAATCGAAGGACTTAGAGAAACTAATGACTGGTCTGGTGCAAGCCTTGAAAAATGCAGATTAGCCAAACGATAAAATGAAAAGAAAAAAGGAGATGCATTTACAAGTTCTTTATTCAAGAAACGTTCCCAAATCCCAACACTCATCAACATGACATGAAAATTATACCAAATGCAGTATTTTTAGTATCAAACAAACAGGCAAACTTCTTTTACATGAAAATATTAGAAGAATGCAAAGTAAAATCAAATTGGCAAATTAAATGTACAAAAAAAAAAGGACTTCAATCTGACCGATTGAGGCGATCCTCAGATTGTAACATGGAAAACAGAAAACAAAAAGTACCGTAAATTTTACCATAACAGTTCCCTTATCTCCAATATCTATTTGCTTGCTTTATTTTACCACTAAATGCAATAATTGTAAATAAAAATATAATCACAGCTAAAAATAATTTCAATATCTACAATTTCGACGACGAATTGCGGACAACAACAAAAGCGATATCAAAGACGATGTTTAATCTAAGTGCACTTTAAGGACTTCAATCTGAACTTTGATTTAGTCTGAATACCGTGATTCCAATTTCCAGTACTGATTTCAGAATTTCCTACTAATTCCACGAGAAAAAAAAGGGAGACACGACGATCACAGATTAGCCAGAAAATGCCAACGACTGATTGAGGCGATCCTCCGATTGCAAGATGGAAAACATTTGTCCTCATCCGGCCTCAGCACCGTCCTGTTTGCAAGATGGTACAAACAATTCAGACGTGGAGGGTTTTGAATTCTGATGATGTCACAGTTCTTGCCATCATTGTCTTTATCTCTACAACTGAAGCTTTTTCACTGGTGGTTTGGAGGATATACTGAAATATCCTTAGATATTTCCTTGGTACAGTATGTGATGAGACTTTAGAGTTCAGGTTATAAAGGATACATCTTCCAAATACCAAGCAGAAATGACCTAGGATTACAGATGACAAATCACTTCAATGACATCAGTTTCACAATAGCTCAAGACTGCACTCCTACCAGCTAATGATAAAGAAAACAAAACCCCTGCAAAATCCCTTTACCTTCAATTTACTGCCTTCTATTAATCACAAAAAATGTGGCCCACTCATTGTCCAGATTCGCAGGAGTCACGACCAGAAGGTAACCAAAATTTTAGAACAAGATTCATAAGTCAAACTTTCTGTGAGATACAGTACGACAAATTCAGGCAAAAATATGAAAATCGACGTCTCCTTTCATTGGCAAATTACATTGCACGATTGAATACAAAACACAATAAAAAAACTCTCTTCCATGAGTCAAATCTGAACAAAATTTTACAAATGACCTACACGCAGCCGCTCACACAACGCGCTCACTTTCGACCTTAGATTGATTGACAAATCTCTGCTACCAAAGAATTTTTTTAAATTTGAAAGAAACGATGCACTATGACGATGACAAGGACTGCCCACTGACTGCCATCTAATGAGCAATACCACTTCAACAAGGAAAGGATACTACATGAGAAAGGATACTACATTGGAAAGGATACTGCACTATTGCATAAAGGATACTAAAAGAATGAGCATTGCCATCTACTAAACCCTTCCACCTACAGGAATCGATCACCACCATTTCACCGTAAGTGTGAACATTTATAGCAAAATAGGATATTAGATTGGAGAGGAAACTAAATTTGAAAGAAATACACTGTCATGATAACAATCAAGGATATAAAACAAAAAGAAGTAATTTCACCTTACACTACGACTGGTAGGAATAAACACTACACGATGATATCTGGTCAACTTAATTGCAAACTTAGCAAAAATTAAGAAAGCAAACATGATACTAAATTTCAGACAAAATGAAGTGTATCAACTTTAACATTAGAATCTCCACCCAGGCAATCCCCCCACCAGAAGAAAAGTCACAGGGAAGTATTTTCCAAAAGTTTGGCCCTCCCCCCAAAAAAACCTGCTCAAAGCTCTTTTTGTTAAATGAATTCTAGAGTATCTGTTGATGAATGAGTGCTATCGTGACTTTGCGTGTAACCTGACATTCATAGAAATGCACTGGTAGGGTTTCCGTAACGATAGAAAGAAATCCTCGTTACGAGTGAAGTTCTCTGTTTGCCATCAAAGACAGACAATTAGATATTAACAGAAATTTTTCCCTTTTGGCAATACAGACAAGTATCTTACAGTAATCAGAACAATCAGTAACAAAAAAGCATGATGCATATGTTTACTGATTTCAGTATATTCTCCATTTTCGATTGTGGTAGGCTTTTAATAATGACTTCTCTAACTACTAATGTGCCTTTTCTTACACTTTATTCCGGCAATGTACTCCATACTTTGGCGAGCCACAGACATGTTGCTTTTCCCACAAATCCTATTGAAACACATGGAATTTCTTATGCCTTGATCAATTTCTTACTTTGTTGAGCTAAAAATGTAAAAGAAAAAAGAATGGCAAATTACTAAATTATTACTATGCACATTATCCCACAGAATGTATCTACAACATTGGCTGTTATTGTGTTCATTCTTTTTTGACATTTTCATTTCCTTTTTTTTTTTTTTGGCAAAAGTAAGCATCTGCAAGTAAAATAATGACAATGTGTTAAAAGAAATTGCAACATATGTGAAATGATTAGTACAAGTTAAAAAATGACAAGAAGGATAAGCAAAAATATATGCTTGTTGATACCAAAAACCACATCGGTTGAAGTTTTGCATGATGCTTGAAGATATATGTACAACCTTTCAATGTAAATTAATTACAATAACTACAACAGAATTAACCAACAAGGCCGCCATCAAAAGCATAGCCTTTCAAAGTTAACATCCAGAAATTTCTTCCCTGGATGAAAAGTCTTTCTGCTTTTCCTCTGAATTGGTGGCCTTGTGGCTTTCTTCTGTAAATTGACAGATGAGCAAAAATCGAGCACCTAAAGTTTCTAATCTGTGAATCAGCCGACTATTGTTTGCTGTGATGAATCCTGTATAAGGTTACCAGCTGTTAACAGTTACCGGACTAGCATTGTTAACATAATCCCCCACCCCCCACTAAGATTGCTCCATGGCAGAAGATGAAAAAAAAAATGATAATAAAAGATGACATGCATCATGAAGTCTGTGAGTGTAAGACCTAAATGTCAACCCAAATGTTACACCCAAAAAACAGTGACACTGAATTCACAGGAGGGTAGCAATGAGTTCATGTTAGGGCGAAACTGAGCTCAAAGTACGGGGCACATCAAAAAGTGGGACACCACACTCGTAGTTGGGTTAACATTGAGCTCACCGTGGGGTACCACGGGTGAGCTCACAGTGGGTAACACTGAGCTCTCAGTGGGGTAACACTAAGTGTTCAGGGGGATAACAATGAATTCACTGTATGATAACATAAAGCACATACTATCGGGGATTAACTTAAGACTCATAGTATCAGGACATCAGTTTCACAGTAAACTAACATCATGCCCAGAGAGGGGTGACAGAGAGCTCACAAAAGTGTAAAATGATCTCCCAGTGTGTAGCACTGACATCACAACAGAGAAACATCAAGCTTAAAGGGTTCCTACATTTTTCTATTGAATCAATTTTTCATGACTTTTCCAGGAACAAATAACGATAAAAACAATTTTCATAATGTTCCTGTTGACATATTATATAAAACTTATAACTATAACGGCAAAAGCCAAAGCAAAATGAGAATAACATAATGTTGATGTTACAGGTTGATAACATAATTGGATATTTCTGGAAAGGAACAATGTCACTAAATTTCTAATAGTTAACACAAATTTTCCCTGACCTTCAAAACTTTTCCAGATGTACACACATAGTTCTCCAAATTTTCACGACTCCTCCATGTTTCCATGACCACGGTAACTATGAGCTTACGTGGTAATATCAAGCTCAGAGTAGCCATATGGTAAAAAAGTGCAAAATAATTGAATGTTACCTGAATCCATCATCAAATTTTGTTGATATTCAAACACAAGGTTAAATTATATCTATGGTCTCCTCAATTATTTTTTTAAGGATTCTCTCCGCAAATAACATAGAAAATCTGTTTTCCAAAGAGAATAATTCCATTTATTACTATCAAAAATATACATTCATTTCTCAGACGTTCCTCCTGTATCTTTCGATTCAAGCGACGAGCCACTCAAAATCTATCAAAATTGTTGTTTACATCGTGGATAACTACTGATACACTAATCGACTTGCACATGAATACAATCTGGCATTCTTGAATATTGCAAGCAATGAACCTGGATACTTCACTGTGAAAAAAAACTTGAAATGAGAATCATTAATACAACCAGAACAAAAAGTATTGTTTGGTCTAATGACTGAGTAAATAATTCCTTCATGGCAAGATGAAAAGAGAGAGTAAAAATATATATATATGTATATGTATGTATATATATGAATATGTATTACATGTAAATGAGGTTTAATATGTGGTCGATACAAAATGTGAACATGGGAAAAAATGTCAATATTACATTATATGAGGGTGTATAAAATGAACTTGACTAAAAACTGTCAGTTCAAGTGAAAAAAAAAACCAATAATAATAAT
>VJOZ01025536.1:2904-14740 GCA_009801055.1 Stichopus horrens
TGACATAACTGACCATCCTAATCTCTGAATATTCATTCGTATTTGACATCCAGAAGACAGAACTCCCTTCTGGAGATGGCACTGTTATTTCCACTATTAGCATTTGTGCTGTTTAGTAATACAGACATACCTCTACTTCACAGTAGAGGACTGTACATGAACTAGTCAGGAACAGCACCGTACACAATCAGTATTAAACTACCAGCATTTTTAAACTGCTGTTTTACCTAATTCATAAAGTTTAATTAATGTCTCTCAAAGTCTGCTCTTTTTTTCTTTAGACTTTTTAAGTTTGAGAACATGTCTACACTGTATTCTCTTTCATGGTTTCAGAAGTAGACAGTAAACATTGACTTGAAGGTACTCTGTCCAAAGCCACAGAGAACAACTGGACCAAAACTGATGAAGGTAAAGTTCAGTTCAGTTGTAGGTAAATGTAGGTAGTTTCAGATGTAGCTGGTGGATGCAGGTAAGCTCACTGAAATAAGACCAAAATAGGTACTTATTTTCTCATCTTTTAATCTTTTTGGATTAGTGTATGTTTCATTGCAGTATGTAGCATTTTCCTCTCAACAGGCCATTAAAAGCACTGCAGAGGTTATGACTGGCAAGTACAGAAGAAACACAGCACATGGACTACAGTACTCTCATTGAGGGTTGCTGAAACCATGCTGGGGCAGCAAAAATTCCACACAGATCTAGGTCGATAAAGTGCCAGGTCAGGTCAATGACGACCCCACATTCTTACTGATTTCTCTTTCTGACATGCTTTTGGCTCATTTCACACAACTACCATTCATTCACCTTTCATCAACTTACATTGTGACAGACTAAAAGTGCCTAGATGCTATTTTACAGATAAAATTTAAAGTATTACTTCCACATCAGACTTTTTATGGAAAGTGATACTTCAAAAGATGCAAAAGTTGCAAACTTCCTTTGGCTGTGACAACACATCATATTCTAAAGGTTCTCATTTACTCTTACTCTCCACATTTTCTAGAATTGCTGTGGGACAGTGACTGCAGTATACATCACAGATATTGCAACGAGTCTGTTACATTAAGCACTCCCAGTCACAGAAACTTTTCAGAAAATCCCCTCTGGTAAGTTATCATTATCGTTAAATCGTTACTTTTTGTTGTTTCCCACGTGTCGGATAATCACAGGAAGTCGAGTGCCTCCAACGACCCTGGTCTTCTCCTGTTTTTATTATTCTTCCTCAATCTATCCAGATGTTGACACAATCCTGAAGGGAAACTAAGGGACTCTCACATGAATCTTCTCCATCAACTGTCCATGCTAGTTTTCCAGTCACTTTTTCTATCTTCGAATTGTTCATTCTAAAACATGTTACACTATTGTATGAATGACCATAACATAGACTTGAAGCAGGTTTTGCATCTGAAATAGATCTAGTGTTGAACTCAAGAGGAGTAGAGCACATTTATAGGTCAGTTGAAACAGTGTGGTGAATAAGGAGGAGCTATACAGTGAACTATACATATTTCATAGCACGTCCGCAATTGCATAAATATATATATATCTATTATCTACAAAACATTTCTGCAGTTTTCACTTTTTTTCTTTTATAATTATTCAGCTGCACCGAAGCAAGGGGGTAAGTGCATGTCTACCATGTGAATCAAAAGTTGCAACACCTTTCTTTTTACCCAGCTTTTATTAATAAGTGCGTCAAGATGATTTTCTACCAAGCTTTTTTTTGTACCAACCGTTTTTCGTATCAACTTGTCTCTAGCATCTACTCTTTCTCAGAATGAAAGTGATATTGTCACATTCATGATGACACAATTTTGTCCTTATCACAAGGGGATATAAACCTGTAAGTCTAGATGTTATTCCTTGACTTTGCCAGATTATTTGTAACCTGTCTACACTTGTTATTTTATGTCTGCTCTCTGTGGTGACCTTACATGATCCTTGCATTACTGGTAAGCCCACTGTAAAACCCTTAAAGTGATTGCATGTGATGGAAAAAGTAAAAACGTTTACATTTCATGTTCAAAACTTAAAGAGTGTTCTTCTAATTACACCATTTATATAATTTGGTCAAATAAATAGATTTCAATGCATAAAGTCTGTCATATGATTTCAAATTCTTACAACAGAACAACAAGACAGCTGATCGCTGATGCCCTCATGCTTGAGGGGATCAGCTGGTACAGTTTACATTGATGTACATACAGTGCTTCATATCACTAAATACTACCATTTCCCATAGTACCAATCGAGGAGCTACCACTTGAGCAGTACGTTTTTGATACATGTCTGAGACCTGTGCAGTTGGACAGTCCATATCTAGATGCAGTCTACTTGTTACAGTAAGAACCGTTACAGTAAGAACCGTTATTTTGCAACCACGATTACACAAATTCCATTTTTTATGTGCTTTGCCCAATTTCATTGACTTGCAAAGTAGTTACCGTCATTCATGACTGTCGAATGATGTATCCCGTTTACGCAAAAAACCATAGGTGCATTTAAAGATCAAGAAAAACTTCAGATCAAACATGATCTTACACTGTACTTATAGTTTTTCCATGCATATGTAAGAGCACTTTTAAATGCAGGAATCAGGGTCTGTCATTAACATATACCTCATCACACTAAATGTGGCGATGTGTGGCAGATCCATTATTACTTCCAACGTAAGTTACCCTCCAAAAATATGAGAGTGAAATTCAATCCAAAAAAGAGTGTGCTGAGGTGATTGTTTCTAGGAAGGGTCAATTTCAGCTGGAGCGGAGTGAAAATTTACTTCAACAAGAGTGATATTTCAGTCAATGTGTAAGGGATATTGTTCTATTTGGAGTGAATATTCACTCCATTCTGGGAGAAATTCACTATGGTCCCTCAGTACACTTTGTTTGGAATGAATTTCACTCTTTTGTTTTTAGAGTGTACTGACAATCTTCTAAAAGAAGTAAAACAAACCTTTTCTGCTGCGTCATACCAAGTTCTTTCACTTGCTAGTTCTTCAAAAAGTCACTTTGGTGGCCATATTCAACACAGGTCACAGTGCTAAGGTCTAAAGTAGCTACAAATAGGATGATTTCGATGAGAAAGATTTCATGGGAAAATTTAATCATATCTAAGAAGACAGACTGATGGCTGCAGTAATTTTTGTGAAAGAACGGTGATGCAGAGGCCACAGACCCTGACCACCACTTCAAAGCTAGAGTTGCAGGCAGCCAGTTAACTATAAATGAATGTTAAAGGACTGACAGGACATTTCATGGGTCCGAAAGGCGAAGAGGATGTGCAAAAAGGTAGTTAGTAGTCTTGGCCGGGTAGATGAGAGTAAAATTACTGGTTTGAGACATGTATTAAGCAAAATCCAATCTTTGTAAACTATCTGTATTGTTCTTCCTAGTATTAAGAAGGACATCTCGTCACAAGGCACTACATGGCTTAGCAAAACTCAAAACCAAAATCGAACGTCCACTTCGGGTGCACCTTTGGTTGTTTGTGCACCTAGTCGTTTAAAAAATAATTGCAGATATCAATACTTGATGTATGCTCTGTCTTTGAGGAAGAAGTAAAACTTCAAAAGCAGTAAACCTGAAAGTCATTCAAATGCATGCACACACTCACCAGAGATCTATGGACTTATTATTAATTGCCTGATAACTTCCAGTATATGGGTTCAATAGACTAGCAAGGGCACCTAAAAAGGAAATATTGATTAGTTACTAAATATGATTGATGGAGTGTATTAGAGATCAATAAAGTCTTGCTCACATTTGCGTTCGAAAATCAGATATCAAGGGAGGGTACGTACTTCACTGACAGAGAGACACTTTCCACCTTTCTCTGAGCAAACTTTTGCTATTGAATAATAAAAATGTATTCTTTCTAGTGTGAGATTTTAAACTAGCTTGGCATGGACAAAAAAAATCCCTTTGTTAACAAAGAACAAAGTTCAAATGTGGCTGTTTTCTCATTAAAAGGAATTTACGAATGAAAAAGAAAAATTGGTACTTGTCAGGCATAAGTAGACGACTGTATAGTGAATATAGTACTCATCTAAAAGCGGCAGTACTCATCTACAGTTCTCATCTAAAAGCTGACGTTATAAAACGAAAGAGAATTCTTCAACGCCAGTGATCAAACCTTTTACTGCTTTTTAAGGTAGAATGAAAGTCTTTAAAAATGGTTTACTTCAGAAAGGAAGAAGGAAGTGTAATATTCCTTGCAGAAAAATAAAGTTCTTAGTGACCTTACAGTACATGCACTATCACATGTTCACATTTTAGAGGGTTAGGCTTGCAAAAAGACAACACAGTGTAGCTTGATAACTGTTTGTGTGGGTCGAGGATATCCACCACTGGATGAGACTAGAAATTTTCTTGAGTTTTGCATAAGTACAACATAGACTAATTTCGAAACTTAGGTCTACAGATTTTAAAAATCCAATTCAAGTAAACGCATGAAACAGAAGTAGTGGTGATATCAAAGGACACATTTTGCTGGATAAGACCTATAATGCTACTAGATGTAACATTATTCAATTACAAACTCATTTTTAACAAGAGAGTGCAGACCAAATAAAAAAAGTCCAATAATGCTGTGTCCATCAAGTTTTACTAATGTTGCTGACTTCATTCCTTTCCTTCACACTCCCCCCCCTTCCCGGGTAAAGAGACGAATAGCCTAACAGTAGCTGATTGTGCAGTTGCAAAGCTGGGACAGGTAAGTGAGAAATGAAGCAGCATTATGTAAATTAAGCATAATCAGCTTCTGGATGTATTCCATCCTCCTGTACATCCCAAAGTTTACTGAATTATTATTATTCTTTTTCACAAAAGACTCACCTAACTGTCTTGACACAACAACTGCACTCTCATCTATATTGCCACGTGTACTTTTAACACCACCGCGAGTGCCATCTAGCCTAATGTCAGACCAGCGCCTCCCTCTCAGTCTGACATTCTTATGTTCCAGGAGTGAAGGAAATATTCAAACTTCAATTAATTGAGTGGTGCCATAAGGTGCCAAAGGAGGATGGATCCCATGAATATAATATGATCAGGCTGAACAATGGAGCATTCTCAGGTCCAAAGTTGAATGCCCTAGTTGGATTCAATTCTTGTTGAGTTTAAGTCAAAGTGGAAAGGAGGCTTAAAGCTGATAAACATTGAAAAATAGGTCAACAGCAATTCAATTTCTCACTTTGTTCCCCTTGAATCCCTCCTCTTTGGTTCTTTTTCTCCACTTTTCCATCTCACAACAAAAAAGCTAATGCAAACTCTATAAGTGTTATTTACATGATTCTTGAGTTTCTAAGTGTTGGAGCTGTTTCAGGAAATCAGATAATCTCTTTCCTAAGTGCACTCACAGGCAATCTGCAATCATAATTTTTGCCAATCATGTGTACATACCCTTCTTTCCTGACACTTTGGTTTATTCAAAAATCCGATCAAGCAGATTTAGAGATATCTTAAGATCAAAATGGCCATAACTTATGCTCCTTTTTAGCAGCCAGACCATGAAGAGGAGGCTTGAGAAGTTGGTCTTTTGGTCGTCAGGGGATGTAAGGCCCACAGGGAATACATCCCTCCAAAATGTCAATTTCGTCTTCAATGTAAGCAGAGACATGAAGCATCTCTGTTTTGGATATCATTTAAACTTTTGGATAGAATCCTGCGAACATTTGCTAGGTATCTAAGAAAAGACGTGTATCAATGCAATTGCAAAATCAGCCTTGAATAGTATGAACTGTAAGTGGATATAAAACCCACTTGACTTCCACACTCTTTAATAGCACATAGGATGGCAGAATGGGAAGGAGTGCTAATCTTGTATTAGACTGGATGGTGCCAAGGGCGATGTTAAAGGCTACCAGCACTCTTGGCACAGTAAATGGGAGTGCAGTTGTTGTGTTGAAACAGGTAAGTGAGGAGTGAAGTAAATAAAACAAATGATCTAAGGGCCAGTGCTAAAAACACACATTGCCACCTTTTTTCTTTTTTTTTTTAACACTTTGTACAGAACCACTGCAATTACACATGTTAAACTTTCATGGTGCAAAGGCTTCATAAGGCAGAGCATATTACTATAGAATTTTTATCACCAAAACAAAAGCAGCTTCATCAAATAACATTAGTTGTGATGGTGGGTTTAAAACTGGACAACAGCTTTTAGCCTGTTGGTAGACAAAAGATTACAATATACCAGTGCATCCACACAATGCCATCCAAATAGTACAATGTTCTATTCTGTCTGGCTCAGCTTGTGACTCGAAGGTTACCAAGTGTGGGAAGTCACTGCAGTACTTTTTAATGCTTGATGGAAAAATAATCAGCAAGACAGAGGCAGCTGCATTGCTTCTAATGATCTGAAAAGCGATCTTTGGCAGGACTATCATCATATATGGCAGTGAAACTGAGGTCTGCGGCCTTGACAGCTGGCATACCAACCATAAATACTACACTGAGAAGGAAAATAAACTTCATCTCTAGAGTCAGAACAAGGACATGGCCATACCAACCAAATGTAAACTGATGTTAACATAATCAGCAATTTATAACATTATTATGAATTCATTGCTGAACATTCATGAGTTGAAGGTGTTTAAAACGAAACTTGGAGAACACACAGAGATAGCTTCAGATACTGTATATGGAATCTAAATGGGGGGGCCAAATATGTAAAATGAAAAGGCTTCCTCAAATAAGGTCCACAGGTATCGTTATTATAATAAATGTTGAGTATTTCATGGAAATATGGAAGAGAACAAATTAAGAAGGGTGTAAGCGTGACGATAGCACTGTACAGTATTGCCTTTCTCACAGGCAGTACCTGAATCCTGAATCAGCACCCCATCCCCAGCCACTACAAGTCTACCACCCTTAACCACTTGACATGTGCATCCCAGACTAGAAAATCCCACATCCATTCATTCCACATGGTAGATACAAGAATTCGCATTTGGTTGTGACTAAGGACTGAACTACAGGAGGAATTCAAGTTATCTGTAAGCATTGTTTTGTAATTAATATACTGTAGTCATAGCAGAAGAAATTGATAGTGTCTTCCTTACCCCCTCCATGAGAATCCATGTACCTACTACTCAATTCAGCAAACCTGTGACTCTTTGGAGGAGTACTACAACGGTAACTACAGTACCATAGTACTCTTTGCAACTTGTAATGCTTAACACAAAGATGTTTCATAATTTGGTAACGTTCATTACCTCACTGCTATCACATCACATGCATTTGTCCAGTTTATGCTGTATGGCATTAACAGGCAGTGCTAAAGGTCTACCAGTGCACTCTTGGTAGATTGCAATGCAGTTGCTATGCTGGGACAGGTAAATGAGGAGAGTGGTAAATTACCCTGACCAACTCAATATTTTATTGCTCTCAGCATAATTGCTTAGTCCATTTTGCGGCCAAAAGGGTGCATGACATGAGTTCAATCAAAACTAAAATATATTTGCTATGCAGTAGAATGTCTCTTTCACTACCAAGTGCTGCACTGACCAAACGGCGGAGGATGATCCATGAAATGGCTTGCCATTAGTCGCAGCTACTGCAGTACAGTGCACCAGTAAGAGTACTGCTAATAAGAGCAGCACCATGCTGCGCTGGTACTCACAAGGTAAGGCGATGTGTACCTCCTTGTGACTGCATGGCCAAACTTTGACCATCCACTTTGGGGGATGCCATCGCAACCATCTTGATGTCCGACTTCTTTTTGAGTGCTAACAAAGTATCGTAAGCTCTACTTGTGGCTATCACTTCACTTTCAAATTCTTAATCTTCCTGGCTGGAAAATGAGTCACAAAGTACGAAACCATACTGAAACCATTTGCTACGATTCTTCACAGCATGAGCCATCTGTAATGAAGGCAGGGAGCACAAGTTTTATTTTAAGTGACTTACATACAGTTCTGTGTGAAGGTCTCACAACATGTGGATACCATTATGTCAGTTCATTGGGAAATATCATCCATCCTTGCCACGTATACTCAACAAAATGTATTTCAGTTATAACTGAGAATTTCCTCACTGAAGTCCCAATCGAAAGCACTTCCCTAATCCCTTAACAGGCATGAGTGTGTTTGGATTGGAACATTGCCTTAAGTGTGATGGAACCCACAAAAAAGTACAATTTGAATTCAAACCATCTCACTCAGTCAGGGTTTGGTTATAAATTTATTTGTTCTGCACATGCATGTCTTTTGAGAGTCTCAGGCGCCTTCCAGACTCTGGTACTCACACGTTCAAACGCTGGTACGAAGGCACATTCTATTGTAGGCTTACATTCCATAATGGTCCTGTAAGAAACCGTCTCACGAAAGAGATCACAGTAAATCCCTCCAGACAATCTGGAATGATTTAATCCCCCACCCCTCCTCCAAAAATAATGGTTGCAAAAGTACAAAGATACAAATAAATGTGACCATGCAGATATGTGATTTTCCAATATTGATACGAAAAATAATTATAAGTTAAATCAAGTGAGTCTTACATATGACCAATGCATCATTCTCTCCAAGACCGACAACTGCCTTGATCATGGTGGACCCCTTCATTTTCTAACAGACTTAATTAACTAAACAAAAAGCTTGAAGCAACCTGGCATCTGCTGATTATACAGTATGTTATAATTTCAGAAGATATCAAATGCATTTTCTCCAAATTGTCTCACATTTATGCCAAACTCTCTGCAGGTACAGCACTAGTAAAGGCCAACATATAAGGTTAATTAAGGAGGTCATCCTGTAAGGACAAAACTAAACTGAATGGGTCCACTTGAGGATAATTCTAGCATATTTATTGCCATGACAAAAACTTGTTTACATTCCTGATCTGCATTTGGCCAACTCCACAGGAAGGACTTAAGTCAGAATAATTAAGATGAAGTGAATGGAGAGAAATAATCACAGACTAACTGATGAACCATCATCTGTTTGTAGGAATTGATATCTGGTCACCTGCTTGATGAGCCAGGGGAAACACTGGCCAAGTTTATCTAACATAATGGTCAGAGCTGGAAATGGTCTCTTTGATGCTGTGGCAACGTTTCAAGTATCCCAAATTATCTGTGCCAAGTTCTGCAAGTTCAACAATAACATGTTGTTGTTTTGTTCCAGTGATGTTCTTCTTTCCCTGATTGATGTTTTGGAAATAAAGTATGAGGAAATACAGAAATTATCGTCAAAACAGCTAGGTCCATTGGTTTGCTATTTGTCATTCAGCCTTCAGGCTGAAGACTGTAGGTTTCAGTGCACGATGCCCACCCGACAGACCAGTTGAACATCCTTAAAAAAAGTCAACATTCATCATTAAACAAACAAATTGCTATGTTTGTTTTGGTCCCGATGTTTTCCTCTGCAAAACATGGCAGAAATGATAAACGTTCAAGAGGCAAAGCACACTGACACGATGGTGTAATTTTGAGGATGACAGGTGTAAGGTTTCCTCCTTGACAATTTGGTTTCTGTCCTTCTTCCAAACGTTATTCAAATGCCTCTCTCACTCAAATGTTTGCAAACACTATCAGTCGGATTCACATTAACGTCAGAAATTTCGGGTGTCGGTGGAAAGGTCCGTGTCTGCTTGAAGAGCTTGTTTAAAGTTGGTCAATATCGAGCTAGGAATGATCCAAGCTTGCATGAAAATCTGCTACTTCAAAATGATGAGGTTACATGCAAAATATCACGATCATCAGATCCCCCACAAGTCACTACCAAATGCGAGGGATCAAACAAGTGGATTAGTATCGAAATTTGAGAGCCCAGTTGCGATTGATTTGATGTGAGCTTGGCAAGTTGGGAATTGGTATTTTCTTTCATCCTACGTAATTGGTCAAATTCTCTCTCCAACTGTGTAAGGCCACAACTTTGCTTGAATGGTACACAATGTAAGCCATGTTGACTAAGTGTTCAACTTATTCACGCCTCGGTGTTTTTTAACATAGACCTGCTAATCAGAATGGGTTGACTGCTAACCAATGAAAACATCAATCATCAAAAGCTGCAACTTAATCTGTTTACATTACTTGGTCCCTCGAAATGTCACTAATATCAAATGTCACGACATGTAAATGTTTGATCATTAGGAACATACATAAACTGAAAATATCCTACACACATGTATTACATTGAAAACATAAGGCCTGTTCTCCCGAAAAGGCTCAAAGTGAACTGATCTTTCTTCAGTTCTCCTCTTTTGCTGTATGAATGGGTTCTTGACAAACAATACCTTTTCATGCTTTATACATTTCTGGTTACATTTCCGGATGATGCAACATCCAATCCCAGCATTAGATCGTGCTATGTACAACAGGTGTATGAAGGTACAGTACCACACTGGGAGATGTACGACAGTTAACCACATAGAAGGGAGTAAAACACGATCCAAGCTGAGGGCTGTTGCTTCCATCCAATTCAGTTCACAATCCTGCAAATTTTAAAGCTAGTCCAAAAGAGGCACCACCGTCCAGCAAACTCTCAGTTTGTTTCCGTTGCTTTGACTAAACAAATTCGCAATTGCCTTAAGTTTGAGCATGGAGGAAGCAACTTCTCAAGTTTCAAACATTTATGTAACATGAGGAGTACGATATTTTCAGATTGCCACACAAAAACATGTAGTGTCCAAAAATTCCCCATGGACTTGAGACTGCGAGTGCACGAAATTCCAAAAATTCGAAGGTGTTTTCAAATGTTGATGAATTTTCGCTTTGCCTTCTTTGACATTTTACTATGCTACAGAGGAAAACACACACACACACACACTTATGGAAGAATCAATATTCCTTTGAAATGGAAATCCATATTCCCTACTTTCTTGCAGCAAGGTCAAGATTCGAGATAAGTGTGAAGATTGCATTACATGACAAAAGACAGAGTGAGCTCAAGGTGAATTACACACTGCTACAATGACAAGTGGATCTTACATCAGAGGTAATGACACTTGACAGAAACACCCCCAAACTGGTATCAGATGGAAAAAGAAATATCAACATTACTGTTACTTTGAAGTAACCGGCAACTAGAGAGAAATCCTACCTCAAAATGTTACAACTTCACAAAGTTTGTGGAAAAATGTATTAAGATACATTAATTTTAACAAGAGCTTTTTGACCAACGACCTTATTTGAATTTTACAAAAGTCTTCAACAGATATAGAGTAGTCAGTAAGTATTGATTGTATTTTTTAAAAATGCACTTTTTGCCCAATATGAACTTGTGAACGAAGGCAATGTCAAATACTTGCCTAAGAAGTACAGTATAAAATCAGCGTCGCTTACATAAAAGTTCACCTACAAACATCTCAGTGAACACACTCTGATGGAAGGAGGCTACGTTTGACAAAATCTATGCTCTACACGTAGTAACCTTTCTGTCCTGCTGCTAGCACAACTGACTGAAATTGTTGTCCATGATTGCTAATGGGTTACAGTAGATACCACAACGTGAACCTGGTTTTCTTACAAACAAATCTGTAACCTGTCTCAGGATAACAGAGCTACACTCCACACTACTGTGTCAACTCTGCTGATGTTTTCGACACCATTTCCAGCATCGTCCTACCTAATACCTGACTAGGGCCTCTTTCCAACGAAAGTCATGGGTGTGCACTGTGTTGAGACAGGGAAGTGATCAGAAAAGTAAATATCAGAAACATTCACTTACACACATGAAGAACATTCAGAAAGTTCATAGCAAGTACATGACAGACAGTTAATTTTATAGTACACAATGTCAAATTCACCAAATGGAAACGCGGATCCAATGTGGTGCATGTAACGCCAAAGACCAATTAATCACAAATTCATTCATGTACACATATATACATATATA
>VJOZ01025539.1:0-10334 GCA_009801055.1 Stichopus horrens
CAAAATTAACCATCTGATACCTATTTATTTTCCCAGATTGTCTGAATGGTGTAATTAAAAGCCTTACCAAACTTTTGGAGGTGAAATTTCAATGTTTTCTCCTTGCCTGCACATGCAATCACTTTCATGAACTGTATAAAATCTGACTCATATTGTCCGAATCTAATGGCCCTGAAATTGGCAATTGTTACGTACCCCCACCTACCTATGTTGGCGTTACGTTTACGTATCAAGTACTCAAATATATTGATACTCTGACATTAAAATAGGAAAAAACATAAACCATATCACACACGATGTGTCTTTTGACATGTGCAAAAAGTCCAGAGTTTGTGGCGTCAAAGGATTGTTCCCAGTTATGTGTTTAAACAGTAAAACTCAGAGTCAGCAGTGCAAACAAGTGCTTTCCCGTACAAACCAAAGTCCAAATGTTCAATGTTACACGTCCCATCTTTTCCAAGGTGTAAAAAGTGAATTTGCGATCAGTCCAAACAGCTTCATTTGTAAAAGTTTGACGTAATATTTACCGTACAAACAGTTGAGAAAAATGAATGTTTCATGCCTGTCATGTACACTCGAATGACTAAGACAGGTAATTTGTAAAAGAAGACTTTTCTAACCACAAAACCCCTGCAGGTCTCTCAAAAACATATCTCCAAGAATTTGTCAATAAGTGCAACTGAAAAAAAAAAAGATGACACACTAACATGATTATGTGAATAGGTCTTAATACCATGTTGTAGTTTGTGGTCTTGGAGTTAATGGGAATCATGTTATTGATTTACTCTGCATGCTTCACTAACAATGAGACAGGAAGTAATAATATATGAACAAAAATATGCATTGACTGGCTTTGCTCAAACGTCATGAGATTTTAAGGAAGTTTGCTTGTCATATGAATGTGACTGACCCACTTGATGCTCGGAGTGGCGTCAAAACATTTTAACACCTTGAGAAGTCCCTGTACCAGGTGGCAGGAAATATCTGCGTCTCTTCTGAACAGCAGACAGTGAAGTTTGGGCATTCCCCAGGTGTTGAAAGGAAGTAGTCAATGCAACAGGAACATGTATCAACCTACTGAGCTAGGACATTATGATGTTTCATTTTGACCTTAATGCTGGATTGTATGCTCTGAAATGTATCCTGAACACGTGCCAAGAAGAGCTGTCCCTCCTGTACGCAGCGTGTAACTGTGTAACAAGAACATGAAAGTTTATTTTTGATCTCAGAAAGTGCATGTGTACTTTTTGGTTTCAGTGATTACCTTTGGAAGTCATGTATGTTTATGTATGTGTGCCTTTGTATTATTTCTCAAGGACATGAACAAGAGAATTTCAAGTCCTCAGAGAGAATTTCTGTAGATCTCTCAACATTTACAAAAGCAACAATAGAGAGTGTGTTATGAAGATTAGGTCTCAGAGAGCAACAACATAGAAAATTCAAGAAAGTCCTCATTCCATATGTAATGCTGACTTGTGTGGGTGTGTGAATGTGTGTGCGTATGTACTTTTTGTGATGCCTCCCTTGAAAACACAATATCTCAAAAAGAGAAACTTGGACAAATCTTATATTTGGTATGTGCATGTACCATATTGAGTACAAGGACCCTAGTGTTTTTGGTGGAGGTCAAAGGGTTTTTTTTTTTTTACATAAGCATTCATCATGAAATCTTCACCACAATGTATTTGTGCATCCTGGTTCAAGGAAAGTAAAAGTCGGTTAGGAAAACCCCCCCCGTCTCCTGAACGCAGAGAGAATTTCTATGTGTACGCACATAGTGAATGTGTGTGTGTATTTCTGTGATGCTTGCCTTGTATTATACAATATCTCAAGAAGGAAGAGAAACTTTGACAAATCTCATATTTAGTGAATGCAGCAAATGATCTTTCAAAGATGTAATGTTGATTAGCTAGAGGTTATGTGATGTAGTTTGGAGCATATGTTGCAGGATGTACATATCTGTCTTATGGAGTAGCATGTAGTTTAACGCAGGAGGGATATATACGCCGAACAAAGGTAACTGGTTTAAAACTACATATTGACTGTATCCATATGATGTGGAATGTGATTTTGTTTTATGATGCTAAAGTTTCAAAAAATGCTCTGCATGGTCATACAAAATAGTTGTTTATTTTTTTGTACTCCAATGCAGGGAACAGATACATGCAGCTTTCTCCTCATGTCTGGGAAATGTTTGGGAGAGGAGATGAATCGACAAGGTAAGTCTGTCACTCACTGAACTGCTCCATCCTAAAATGGCCGCCTCATTCTCATATTGCCTCACAGACGAAACACCACTGCAGGTGTCGATGTTGTATAACTGTAAATGAGCCGGAAGTATTTTTTGGTTATGAGGCAAGATAGGAAATAATTTAACATCAGATCCGTCATTTCCTTTCTTGCCAGTGTTTGTGTTAGAGAGCTTTGGGCAAATGTTACAGACTTGATTCATGTAGCTCAAAAGCAGATCTGTCCATTTTCAATGCAGCCTGAATGGATATTAGTGTAAGGATTGATTGATCTTACAGGAAAGAGGGGGGCTCCTTTTTTTTCATTGTTTTTTCTCTTTGTTTTCGAAGCAGGAAATTGGTTCCGATCGTGACTACATGTGAGCCCTTTACGGCGCTTTATACCTCAGCTACTTGTTCATCCTGTATTTGCAACCAAACAACTTTAAACATACAGTATTTTACTGCTCTTTAATGCCAGACAGCTGGTAGAAGTTTGCATGGAATTTTGTCAATAAATGAGAAAACCTGTGAGTACCCATGTCATCGTAAAATGTGCGAGAGACCTTTGAACTGAGGACTAGGGATAATCTCCTCATGCACACGCATGCCATAGTGGTGTTGAAAGCTGAAAAACGTCCATAGTTGGGCCTTGTCCATTCTGTGTCGTTTGACCTTTTCAATAAAATGTGAGAAGTGCCCGTTTGCGACCGACCTGCGGGAGATCTAGAAAGAACGCCCACAACGTACAATCCACACACCCTTAATGCAGTACCGATGTCCCATCCAAGTCACCACCAACCTCCCCGTGACCAACAAATATCTTGTATCACATATGGTCCAGTTGCACATACTCAGTGAAAAAGTGGAATCAACTTCGCTTTTCATCTTCATCATCTTTTTGGTATGAAAACGTCTCTCGTAAAATTTCGCCCAAATTTAAGGTGATCCTGATTGGATTGCCCTTTTTGTTTTTTTTACTTTTTTCGTTGGGGGTGAGGGGTAACTATCTCTTATCAGTGGTTAAAACAGCACACAAGAATTCCATAGAAACAAAAGCAGCACAAGATCCACAGGTAGCATCCAGTGTATGACTCTTTGTACTTTTTTGTATGACAATTATATTCGTTGGTGTCAAAACTTTCACAGCTATATTTGCCACAAGGAGTGAGCAGCCAGACATTTGTTCAACACGGCAAGGACATAATTCTGTTTTTTTTTTTCTGGCATCGTTTGTACATCTTTTGGACACAGAGTGATTGTCTAGACTTGATGTTGTTTTTCAAAAGTTACCATGACAACAGGGTGGAACAAATGACCAAGCAGAGAAATCTATCGGCTTTTGACCAAAACGCAGATGAACAATGTCCTTTAACTGTATACGTTCATTCTGCTTCTGCATGCAAGATAGCAGCCAGTGCAGTTGGCACAAAAGAGGTTGAACTTTGACCTGCTTCATCGTCTGATCATCTGATCGACTGGGCTTGATTTCAGTATGTGTGAACAACCTTAGAGGGTGTGAAACCACCAGACCTTTTTTTTTTGGCCTTTGTAACATCCAGCTGGGAAGTGAATTGTCTTTTTCAACTGCAAGAATTGTCTTTTTAAACTGCAAAATGCAGAGGAAAGCTGTTAGTACAAAACGGTGGGTTGTAGCACCATGCTGTTTAATCGAGAACTGTTGTCTTGAACTGTGAGAGCGTTGATATGGAAACAATAGTCATTGATTTGATAATTTATCAATGCCACATTTTTCCGTAGCCTGACAGAATAATTGATCACGAAAAGACTGCCTTCAAACCTGGCAAATTGCAGAGTTGTCTGCACCCTGCGCATTGAACCTTATCACAGTGATGGTGCTAGAACGTGAGTTCATTTGACCCCACGCTTTACTCTTGCCTCACCAGTTATCACCACCTCCCACCCCCACCCATCTTGTGCACCTCTCTGCAATTAGATCTGGTGTTCATCCAAACTGTATATAGAGCAACTGGGCGCATTTTTTGTTGTTTTCTAGAGGCAGCTTTCGTTTAATTTTGTTTCCCTGCTCACTGAAGCAAATGAAAGCTCTCCTGCTAGTTGCTCTCAACCTCTCCGTAGACATCCAAAGTTGATGCTGCCTCCGAATAACAAAAAGCTCAACAGTATACTGTAGAACTTATGTAAGTGTTGATTGTCATAAAAACTGACGACTTTCAGTCAGTCGCCAAATTAAATTTTGTGGTCATTCTAAAATCAGTTACAAGAAATCACTCATGTAATAGCATCCCAGATAGACAGCAGTGTGCAGGTGAAGTATAGAGTACCCAAATTATCTTGGAGTACATTCGGAGTACCTGACTGTTCAACAGGCATTGAGCGAGTCTGGTACCTCAGTCTGTGTAATTCAGTCAAAGATCATCTGCACTAGCTCTTGGTTATAGAGTTCAATCATCTCATAAGAGCTATGAAAAGCTGCTTCGTCTTATTTATTTTGTAGACGAATATTCAAGTCAGATTTCAAGGTTTCGTACAAAAAGCATACAAATATAAAAATCAAGCAGAGATGAAAAACAAAAACGGCTCTGAGAGGAAGCTCCATGAAGCTTGCGGTGTGGGGTTTTTGTTCATCGATACAAAAGTTATGACAAAAGAAATAGAAAAACAACTCCACAAGGTAATAAAGAACAAAAGAAAAACCACCATAACAAAATCAAGTCACTTACTTTGTTTTGTGAGATGTTCTCACCCTAAAGTTGCTCGCATCATTTAAGACCATCTCGCTCGATGAAGTCTCTCACGGAATGGAACATATCATCGTCCGAGTAGCTGCCAAGACCTGTGAAAATGTGCTAAAATGTGACTATGTTGAAATTTTGTACCATAGTGTGAAATTCATGCCTTGAAGGGCACTTATTTTGGGACACTATTGTTACCCAACAAGTGTGGAGGACTACCTGTGGCTTGTATTACAGCTTCACGTCGGGTTACTACCAACTTAGCAATTTTTTATCAAATTTGGTATTTTTTTTTTCATTTTCACGAGATCGTTTCAGATGTGGAAACCTTGGATGATAATTCATCCCACTGTGACCTGGCGAGGAATTCAACTAAGAATCTCCCAGTTGCTAGGCAACACTGCTTCAAATGACATCACCTTCATCTGCTCAGTCACAGCAACAGTGCACTGCTTGTAGGCAAATACAGACAGCCATCAGCTGCGGCTGTCAATATGTGAAACATTAAATGTCGCATTTGTAGGATTGATCACAGACAAGTCTTGAAATAACTTTCTTTACAATTCCTTGCCTCTTCCACCCCGCCCCCATCCTCATATCACAGTAGGTCTTGAGAATTTACTCTAGCAAAGACGATGCTCTTGGAGATGTATTTGGTCTGCAATTTAACTGGTATATTTTTTAATTAATGGTTTGTAGGTTATCCAAATGACAGGTAGAATAAAGAAAAAATTTGTAGAGACCTGTGCATGAGTTTAAGAAGTGGAAAGATGGTTTCTTTGTATGGAGAAGTACTTTAACATGACTGTATTTGAGCCTGTTTGCATTCAGACTATCTGTACAGCATGAGAACAAGTAACTTGTGAAAAAGGGAAGTAATTGAAATTTGCACTTTTCATACAAAATCTTTGTGATTCTTGCACCAAGTTCCAGAACTGACCAAAGTTGCGGCATGCTTTGATGTCATGGTCTCTGAACAAATTGAATGTCTGTAATTTTGCGAACGGTCTACCGGCTCTCTGGAAAAAGGAAGGAAGAAAAAGAACAAAAAAAAATAGTGACAATAACAACACAAAGGGGACAGTAAAATTAATTGAATTGTTTACAAAGTCTCACACTCCGTTGCGATTGTTACTGTTAGGACATCAAACTATCAGGGATACACGCACGTTAACGGAGACAAAGTCAAGGGTACTCGCACTGCAATTCCCTGTTTGAAATTGGGAAAGTAATTGGGAAGAGTTCTCCTCAATGCGGAGATGAGGTATCTGAGGTGCATATAGTCACTTCACTTTACCCTCATCTCACCAGGTTCCCCCACCATTGCTGTACAAATAACAGTCACTAGTACGTTTTTCTTTGTCCTTTGAGCTTGTCTACATTGACCACAAATATTTACAGCGTAAACCCCCTCCCCTTCTCCACCATCAGTGCAAAAGTGCAAGTTCGTGCTTTTTACAAGTCAGACGAACTTGCATGTCGTTCATGTGAAGGAAATGTGATTTTGCCTGGCGTACAAATGGATTAAGTGACAATCATTTCATGAGCGTGAAGCACGGTATCGTAAGTGAAAGAAGGAGAGTAAATATTTTTGCCCCCCGCAGTGAAGGATGGTACATTTATAGCTGTACTGTAAGTGCTTGACTCGCCATAAACCTGCCAGTTACATTGACATTCAGAGATTTATGTAGTATCTTTGAATTACTCACCATCCACTGTGTGAACTTTGACCTTCTACAACAGTGAACAAAAAGTACATTTCACTACTGCTATGTGGAAAACATGTGCAACCTCCATCAAGTGAACAATTGGAAACATATTCAGTGAATGACTGGTACTTTGGAATACCATCATCTAGGGAACAACAAGAACCTTGGGACAAACACCATTCAGTGAAAACATAGCACCATATACCAGCCACCATCCAGTGACCAAGTGGCACCTCAACCAATCACCCATCGTAGTATAACTAATGTAAGAAGCTAGTATCAATGAATTAGTTTCTGCCACCATTGAAAGGCCTGTGCATGACCACTGTTCATCCAGTGAATGAGTGGCACCATATGCAGTGAACAACTAGTTTCTTGAAGTGCCATCATCTAGGGAGGAACTAGAATCTTAAACTTTCATCAATCATTGTGAACAGCTAGTGCCATGCAACGAAGAAATTTATGACCTTATCGAACCACCCATCAAGGACCATGTGATGCCTGGTATAGCAGCCTATGAATGAGTCAAATGCATTTTAAAATTAAACTGCACAGCATATCCTTTGCTGTAACAACAAGATCTCTCCTCTTGTGGACTGGGGTTTTGTTTTATGAACAAATTCAAAATCTTTTTTTAAACTGTGTTTTCTATGTGACTATCTTTTCCAGTCTTCTTTAGTGAATAAAGGGCAGTCATACTATTACACATAAAATCTAACCTATCAGCCTTATGTCCAAGTGTATGTTCGTACCATAAACACAAGATTTTCGACATTTTTCAGCTAGAAATGCAACTGTCTCTCAGCTCCGACAATCGACTGGCCAAAAATTCCCTGTGGTTTTCGCTTAGAAGCAGACATGATCTTTTTTTTTTCTTACCTTTTTTATGGTCATTGTTAAGTTGGAAGAGAGGCAGTATGGAATTGACCTAGTTTTCATTTCCATCCAAATTGTACCGCAAAGTACTCTCCGAGAGCACATCATTTTATACACGCTCCCGATAGCCTCTGCGGTATGTGGCTGGCGGAAATGTAAGTCACGGTGGTCAGGATGGAGGAGCTGCGTAATTTGTCCTTGGATGTCAGCGGGTTGATCCTCTTAAACAGCAATTGCCCACTATTGCTTCCTTTTTATCTCGTAGGGATTGAGAGATAGGAAACGTGGATGAGACTGTAGGATGGAGACCTACGATGCCGTAAAATTAGCATTTGTCGTGTCGCATTTTTTGGGTCGAGAGGTCTCATCACATAAAAAATCACACACTTTGTGAGTGAATCAGCTTGCAATATGGAGAAATGGTGGGGGGGTTGCAAGGTAAGAAAGCTCAACAGTAAAGTGACTTGACATCAGACCTGCCAATAAAGAATAAATCCATTCGATATAATCAATAGATAAGCTGGGAGAAGCTTTCAGGAGGAAGACGTAAGGTTTAATGGATTGCAGAAAATGTGTTTAATACGTAATCCAAGGTTTTCAAGGATCAACGATGCTATGCTCAGGCTTTACTGGATTGCTTATTCCTCCTCATAAACGAACATGTTTTGATGTAATTATCGAAAAGTTTATAAAATGAGGTACCATTTGGAAAACAGCTTTGGAAGCCATTGCTGAAGCTTTGGTGGTCAATTAGCAATTCAGGCATTGTTGATTATATTGTGAAATCACGAAGAGATGGGAAGGGCTGCGATCTGCGTGTCAATTTTCCTAGTTCTGAAGACGAGTGGCAGTCAACTGAAAGGATAACCAGTATCAGGTTTGGTGATTTTTTTTTGTAAAAAAAAATCAATATTTAAGTGGGTGATTTCAAATCAGTTTGTTCGATTTTAATCAAATCAATTTAAATCATGATTTTTTTGTTGAAATTAAAATCATGAATGTGATTTTAATCGGTTTGGTTTAAATCAAACAACTCTGACTCTCACCACCCTCAACAGACTCCTGATACAGCCAGCTGACCATCGGTGAAATAACAATCGACAGTAGTTCATTAGCGAAGCATTGTGATATAAAATGACACTTTGAAATTTGATGCCCCCCTTTTTTTTTTTTGTAAGACGTGTGTCTTTGTTGCACAATTGGTACAATTTCTGACACACAGATCATGTTTTGAAAGATACAACACAGAGGATAATCTACGACTCCTATAATGACTTTGCAATAAATGAGAATTTCCGACTTGGAAATCAGCAGTCTAGCCAATTGATTCCTGTTTCATTGACAGTAGTTCAATTAAAAAAGTATTATTTTTAGCAGGCTTTTTTTTTTGTACTCAGATACAGCAAAAATTATTGCTCAGAACACTTAGCAAAAAAGAATACAGATTTAGCAGATGACCAAAAACCTGTGTTTATCATTTGCTTGAAGTTGTTGGAAGTGACCATTCCTTAATTCTTTTGTCAAGTGTTAAAGTGCTCCTTGTTGTTTATAGTACATGAAGAGGATGCTAAGGCCTCCTGCAAAATAATTATCTAACCATGGAATACTGGGATTAAAATCAGTCATCTGTGAAATGGTGTCATTAGTTTGGGTCAGTGATGACCCTAGTGGTTCTAGTGTGCATCTGTGATTTGGTTATCCCTGTAGAAAGCTGAGTAACCACAAACTCGTTGCTACAACGGTTTCAAAAAGTTCACTAATACAGATCTCAGTACCCAAAAGTCTTTTCCAGCAGGCCGCAGCATTGAGAGCCTGCATATGTCTGTATAACGGTTTCGTAGAAAGGACACAAGAGTTGCAAGGCAACGTTATTTGAGGATGATAAATTATCTTAACTTTCTCAGTGAGAAGCACGAAAGAGATAAGTGATAGAGCAAACCACAAGTGGTAGAGGAAAAAAATACCAGTGGTGGATTGACTGGTTTTACCTGTGGATGATAACAAGTTTGTAATTAATCATTTCTGGTTTCCCAATCAGCTTGCACGTATGATCTCAGACACCGTAACAGTCGTGGAACCATCGCTACCTGTCTGTGGTCTCCAAAGACATTCTGCATTTTTACTTTACGAGCTAGGGGGGAGGGATGGGGGTCAGTGTTGGGTGTGGGTTGGGAAGGTGGAGGATTGGTCAAAGTGCCCTGATGATAAGGAGATGGGGGATGTAGGGACAGTAGTCTTTACAAGACAGGATATGGATGAACTTGGCTGATCAGATGATCCCCTGGTAGTGGCATCAGTCTCACACATATTTTACTCACCATTTACATACCAGAAGTGTCTGATGCTTGTAATGCAATTGCAGCAGTCTGCTACAGTTGCAGATTTGAATTCTTTTCAGAAGGCAGAATTCTTTTCTGGGGACAGAAGTCTCTTCAGGAAGCTGACAGCACCACAAGGGAAAAAGGGGGATAGTTCTTGATGGATCCTCGAAATTCACTGAATCATTCAGTGAGTGCAATTTTTTCGAGAGGGGTCTGGTTGCTGTAATCGAAACTTCAGTGAAACCCCAATCCCGTATTCAGTTCCCCCCGATGTGATGTGAGCAACGGATAGGAGGTGTGCCCCTGGTAGACAACATTGTAAAGGTCTTTGTTGCTATGGTAGCATTCCAGGAAAGACCAGTTGGTGCAGGACCATGTATTAACTGCAGGATAATGTCCATGAATTTTAAGTAAAGCACATCTTTTGTCCCTGTCATTTACTAAGGAATCAATAAATAATATTTACTAAAATCTTCAAAAAAA
>VJOZ01025551.1:0-10018 GCA_009801055.1 Stichopus horrens
CACCATCGCATAGATTCCTTGTGCCTTCGGCAAGGAATCAATAATTAATGTTCTCTTCCCACGGTAATAACAGTTAGCTGGCATACATGTGTTTGATATCATAGGGTCAATGGCACTGTCCTGTTTATGCAAACAGCAGCAATACTAGCTCAACCTGCCATGATGCTATCATCAATAGTCCAAAAGGATAGCATCTATACAAGTAGAAATAACATTATCAATATTCTTGCAATCAAAACTGTTGTATCAGTTGATCCCCAGTGAGACCTTTAGCATTAACTATTTGTTTGACATCATTACTTTAACTTTAGTGCTATTCTTCTTTATGCAAACAGTAAAATTAGACTCATGGGTCATTTAATAACCACACTTTCATCAATGGGCCAAAAGGACATCCCTCTATTAAAAAAGAAGTTACGTCATTAATATACTTGGCATCAAACTAAATTGTGTTCTTAAATGCAAAAAGTATAGTGCCATTTTTAGAAATTTTTTAAGCATATGGAAGGCAATTTATCTTGAAGCAAAAGATCTTTGCTAGAAGCTGGTTATAGGCTAAGCTGCTTTTCTGAATAGCAGGAACAACAGTGGTCTTGACTGTTTCTGCACTCCAAAATCCTTTGCGAAGCTTCTGCTTGCAAAGGACAGGCTTTCTTGTCTAACAGAATTTTTACATAAATTACCCACAGTTATAAAAAAGTGATCATGAATAATTCATGCCTTGATTTTCTCTGACTGAAAAATCTCAATACAGCTTGTAAGCTTAATAGACTTTCCAGGTTTCACTGGCACGGCGCCACAGCCATAGTGATCATTTCATATGTCAAAAGCACGAAAAGCTAGAAATTAAAAAATAAAACACACGCATTTACAACCATGCATATCAATATACCATCATCACGATCATATCACCAATTTCAGTGAGTTTCCGTCAAGTAATGTAAGGCACAAAAACAGAAATATCATAACTGAACAGAAAGAGCCGCACCGGAGAACACGGCACTTTCTCCTGATTTGTCGACACATTTTGACATATTTTGATCTATTTCAATCTCCTGAAAATTGAAAGAACCTGAAATGATCAACATGTGTGCAGCCTCTAACATTTGTATTTAATAAGTCCTGCATCAACGTTAATAAAGACAAGCCAACGGAAAGATCGCTTTGTAATGAATGTAATGATCTTGTTCTTCTGAGATACAATTCATCATATTCTTTTCCGCTTCCTACAAAACATACAGAGATTACATCCCCCCTCAAAAAATAACTAAATGATTTAAACACTCTGACAGTGAAGACAACATTTCTGGCCAACAGATCAAATCAACCAGCGTGACATTTACATGGCAGTGGTCAAAAATTTATCAATTCAGTGAACGACTGAATCGACCATGATTGTCGCAGAAGGAATAAAAATTGCATTGCTGTTAATGAATTATTCATGACAATGATTAGCATGGTTTCTAGGCAACGAAATGCACTTTCATCTGAAACATCTTAGAAGAACAAGATCCTTAACAATCAACATGGGTCTGAATCTGAAAGTAATATCAAACATATTCACCGACTGTTACAAAGATGACTGTGTGACAAGTCACATATGACAAGAAACCAGATAGGCCAACAGGAAGTAAAAGGCAAACAATGCCTTTACAACTTATTGCTTCAACTACCAGTCAATGTTTTTTCTCTCATCTGTTGCACTGATCTTATGGAAGTGAAGCATTTTCAAAAACAAAAATACAGTTTCTTTAAAAGTGGACAACACTGTTATTATCACATGATATATGATCAGATGCATAGCTTATACATCTGATCATATTATGCCCAAACAGTGCTGTATATGTATGTTACACTATGCAACCTACATGCATGTAGAACATGTAACACAGAAGTAGCATGGGGGAGAATGGAAGAGGATCAGTCAGAGGAATATATGAAATCTGTGGTTTAAAGTAGAACATAAACTATCCTACACAGAAAAAAATCACAGTAGCGATAGACTGCACCATTTTGCATTCCAATATGGCTGAAGTCCAAAAAATTCCCAAAGGGAAAGAGACACTCCTTACCTTTAAACCCAGCCCCCCCACCTTGTCAATCAAGAGAAATGGACACTCACAAAATCTGCCCCACCCCCCACTGACCCAAAAATCAACCCTGTGCACGCCATCATAATTCAAAGGGTCAATTATTTCTGTGCAGAGTTAACATCAACCTTTAGTTCAACCTTGCTGCTTAATGCACTTGAAATAGTCATGTTTACAAAAGGTGGACACATTTCTACTACAGATTTCAAACATTTCAAGAAAACTTAGTCTCCCAACGTTTTCCCTGACCTTTGCACGAGCATACCCAGAAAATTCCAGGATATATTTCAACCACATGAAATGCCATGAACATGACACAGACACATAAATTATGCAGGAGTAATACAAGCACAAGTGAAAATCTCAGAAATATGATCTTTTTGTCAGTGTTCAAATTCCCTGAGTTTTCCCTAGTATTTGGGTTTTTTTCTCAAATTTCCAGAGTTTTCCCAGTCTGGAACGTCATCTTCCAGGTTTTCTCTGATTTCCAGACTTGCTTAGAACCCTGTAGTACTACAAGGGCAACCAAAAGGAGTCAAAACTGGGAATGCAGCTTGGCATGACCATGCTCAATAATAACGTTCAACCATTAAAAGCTATTTACACTGTACAAAATTTTGGTTTCCATGTACCGATGGAGTAGAGTGCAAAAGTGTAGAATGCACAATGGACGTGAATAACAGGGACAGACAAAAAGAAAGAGGGAGAGATGGACAGACATTTGACACTGGTGGAAATGTACCATACATCCGCAAAGAAACAGCGCCCTCATAAGGTTGTCTATGCACCTATAAGGGACCGCAGCGAAAGGGTGAAAATATATAAAGCAGCGACGAGCACGTTGACGAAATCTCTGGCAATCTAGCAGGTTCCATGTAAAAAGAGCTAAACAAATATCTTGAGTTCAAGCTAGATAATTCCATTTGTTCAAAAACACCTGATCATGAGGAAGAAAAACTGTACAAACTTAGGAAGCCTTGACATATCCATCCATTTCATAATGCAGAAACTCGGAGGTAAACATTGTCTCAAAAGTGAATATTTCCTGTGAATTTTTATTTCAACTGGTGTGGTGTGTTGTCATGGATCAAAGTCCTAAGTCTCACAACTTTCCATTGCCAATCGAAGTCCAACAGCTCACGGCAGTTTTCACTGATGTTTGATTTCTTGGTCTAAGCGATTGGCATTAAAATGATCAAAATCTGAGTAAAGAAATGTTTGATCAATATATTAATGGATGTATGTTTGATCATTTTTAACTGCATATATATTAGATTGGTTACCCGACAATCATCCCCTCCCCTAGACAAACACCCCTTGGTCTTTTACCAGCTTTTTCCCAGGATATCTGTCTGGAAGGTGGTTATTTTTTAGGGAGGGGCGTTACTTGTCTGGTCATGGCTAGATCAATATCTGAACGAATACACGTTTGTTCAATATCTGAATGAATATATGTTTGATCAGAGCTCCAATGAAAGGGTATGGTGTAAACTGTGTAGAATTAGTGCCAGGGGCCAGCTGCATTATTTGAAACATTTTTTTTTTAAATCAGGCACGGATCCAGAGAGGGGACGCACACGGTGCACGGGCAACTATTTTCACTGACCAATGATTTTTCTCACCAAAATCAGCAAATAGATTTGGAAAGTATATTTCACAGATGCAGTGGATTTGCATATAAATGCATTTAGAATTCAAATTTTCTTTAGGGGAGGACACTTAATCCCCTACAAGTGGCTTCGTGCCCTGTGCACTTACTGGCTGACCCCACTTTCTAAAATGCTGAATCCACCCCTGTGAATGCAAGACCTGACTCAGCTCCAACCCAGAAGGAAGCCCAAGGGTAATTTCACAACAGTGATCCACACTGGATGGCCTATAGCTTACAAACATATCAAAGTTTTAGAAGCTTTTCAAAAAAACAGTTCATGTCTTCAAATTTGAGCTAAAGAAAACCACATTTCGACATAGAGTGACATAAATGTTAAAAAGAAGACGAGATTTTCACTACTTTTCGAGAGAAGTTTTAGTATAACCCCAACCGTATGGCTTTGTACAATGCCGCCTTTCTTCCAGAACAAATTTGCTTGGAAGTAGGAGTTCTCCCTGAAAAATATTAATTGTCCACTATATTTGGCATTCTTCCAAACTTGGCATTAAAACAAAAACAAAAAAACTTGAACTGTAAGTACAAAAGCAGGACTGTTTGTTTCTTTACAGGTGATAACTTTTGTCTCACAAGTATCAAGTTTTCAATATATGGCTGGTTCATTCATTGACTTAAGCTGAAGCATTGTGAAGCAGTTCCTTGCCTCCCACATGGTCTCATTTTTCTTTTAGAGACCTGGTATAGGGTTCTCCATTTATGCACGCCAGGACAGGACTATGTAGGCGTGGGAGAGTATCGGCTAACAGAATGTCATGGATGTGAAAAATCAAACAAGAGTCTGAAGAAAAAAATAGGTGACAAAAGAACATAAAACCAAGGGTATGGTAACATGTAAAATAAAAAGGTATGTTGACTGAGTTTAATTACCATGGCAACCTCAAACAGGGAGTTGAAAGTAGTATCCACACCGTTTGACTACTTTCAGGAAAGTATTGCTCTCTACAAAACAGTACACTACCTCCGTATCAATTTGGATTTTTTTTTCCAAGTGGAAAAATATTTCTAGACATGCTCCATGAAGTATACTTACATGTAACTTTGGGTGAAACAACAGATTACTTAGGTATTTGGTAGGTAGTTGAAGTATTTTTGAGAAATATGCTGGTAGATTTGTTTCCATAGGAGAACACTGACAGTATTTCAAGATCAGTTCATCTTTCAGACTTAAGGACAATTGATGTTTTCTCTGTTTTTGAGCATTTCACACAATGTGATCATTCTCATGTCACAATGCAAGACAAATTCATAATTTTGCCCAAAAAAAATATCATAGTGCCGGGTAATCAAATAAAAGATGAAAGATTCTATGACGTCATGGAAGGTTGCTCGTAGGTATCATTGCTCCATAAATAACAGATGTTAAACTCAATACTGGCTCCATTATGATCCAAAGTCTCAAAAAAGATTCATAATGTGAAAGTATTTCAGAAACATTCAATCCCATCCAGCACAAACAACCAGATGGCAAACTCTGATTTTTTTGAAGCAGTAAAATTTTGAGCCTCGAAACTTGATTTCTGCCTCAAAGTGCTGTGATTTGATGAGTTTAATCGACTGTGCTTCTTTCTCCAGGGATACTACAGACCTCACTTTAATCCTAGTGAGGATACAAACCAGTTTTTTAAACTCTGGGGAAGATCCAGCTAGTATCAAAACAACAGGCCAAGTTACTTCTACATGAAAAACAACCAACGGCAGAAGGTGTAATGCCATGACCTGTCCCCTGTGTGCTTCAATCTGTCCTCATACCATCATTACATAGGTTTCAGAGCCAATGTAACAGTTACCAAGATAGAGTTCTGTCAAATATTTGTAGACCACAACACATCTGGGCATTATGGTTACAACAAACAACCTTTTTCTACTTTTAGTCTTTAGTTAAAACTCTGTAGTTTCTGCCTGATTTCTTGGTTGCTTAGGGACTCTATGGATGCAAAAATGGCAGCTGACACAGAGGAGGTGGGAGGGTGAGACATATCAGAAAAGGTGGGAGAGGGGGTTAGACACATTTAAGGAGAAGATGAGAGGGTTACACATGAACAAGAGGAGGTGAGAGGATGAAACACAGAGGAGGTGGGGCTAGACACATCAGGAGGAGATGGAAGGATTAGACACATCAAATGAGGAGGTGGGGCTAGACACATGAGGAGGAGATGGAAGGATTAGACACATCAAATGAGGAGGTGGGGCTAGACACATGAGGGGGAGAAGGTAGAAGGGTTAGATACATCAGGGGGGGGAGGAGGGTTAGACACACCAAGGGGAGGAGGTAGGAGGGTTAGGCACATTAAGGAGAGGAGGTGTGAGAGTTAGACACATCAGGGGGAGGAGGTGTGAGGGTTATACACATCAGAAGGTGGAGGTGGATGGGTTAGATACATCAGGGGTAGGAGGTGTGAGGGTTAGACACATCAGAAGGTGGAGGTGGACGGGTTAGACACATCAGGGGGAGGAGGTATGAGGGTTAGACACATCAGAGGGTGGAGGTTTGAGGGTTAGACACATCAGGGGTAGGAGGTAGGAGGGATAGACACATAAGAGGGAAGAGCCAGAAGGGTCAAAAAGAAGAAAATCAAAGATGAGGAAAGATCTCAAAGCAGGAGGGTAGTAGGAGCTTCATGTGGAGAATGATAAGATAAAAAAATGAACCTTATAATTCCATCATCAAGCTGTATGACAGCAATTAGAGGATTCTGATAGCACATACTGACCTTTCACAAGTTCTTGACTGGTTTGATCATAACTGCACGGAAGCCAGTTTTGGGCTCTCTGCATCGGTGCTGATCTCGTTTGCTTCACTACGTGCCTCGCTTGCCGAAGTTTTCTGCAGCAACCTCTTGCCTCCGACTGAGATGAGAGCGGCCCCGATGGGGGCTGTCGCCAAAATCGATAAAACTGCTATGGTCAAGAGCTGTGAAAAGATACAAAAACATTTTCACAAACTAAAGCTCTGTACCTATACTGAAATCTCAGTAAACTTGTGGGCATCTTCAAGAAGGACGTAAATGATTTCCTGGAGGAAGGATACACCTCTTTTTACATGTTTTTACTGTTTCTTTACGTTTTCCTGTTTTAGGTTAAATTTTCTGCTCAAGTATGCAAGATAAACCACAGGCTGAAAAGATGTTACATTAGATCACTCTATGTCAATCAGTAATCATTCACTTCCTATATAGACTGTGTATTGGTTGACATTCAAAACAAAATAAAAATGAACACACCTTAACAAATCTTTCACTGTAACATAAATAATCTTACATGAATGAATCTACTACTTAAGTAAAGAAGCAATACTGCTGAATCTCAATTCTTTTGGTTGTTTAATGTTCCTTTGCAAGGATGTTCTGGATATGTTAGCAACAGTTCAATTGTGATTGAGGAGATTAACAACAAAAAGTAGAGATGTTTGAATCTGGTTCAGCATCTGGTTCATGTATCTGGTTGATAAAATATAAGACTTTCTGCCTCTTCAATTCATTTGCCAGCCATTCACTCTTAACAATGTAAAAAGAAAACACAAAATTGGGCTGAAATTCTTAAAACTGTCCTTGAAAAATACATACTTCAATCGCAGCGAATCGAAGGAAGGGCTTAAAAAACTACTGCCCAGGGCTAACCAATCCCTCGGAAGGATTGAAACATCGATACTTTATGCAAGTACAGTGTGGAAAACTAGGGAGAAGATCTACATTTTCCAGGTTTAAGGCACTTTTTTGGTCAATAATTTACAAAAAGGACTCATTTATACTTATTTTCTTCAAATGCAAACTAGTAACATACTTTATACATGCAAAGAACCATGACAGAGAAGTTTGACACACATTGACAATGGATCAAGACCCTGATACCACTTTAAATGTATACCAGAATGTCTAGCTAGCAAGACAATATCTCTATACATGTAATGTATTCAGATACAAAAACACTCAATTAACTACAAAAAGGTCACAATTTAAAGAAAAAGTTGAAGAACTTATTGATTTGTGTAAAAAACATCTGCTATTCCTTTGTACATTACATGAAATTTAGCTGGTTTTGTCTTTGTTTGAAATGTTAGAGACGACACATTACTTCCAACAGTCTATTAACGGGTAGACAAGCATTAGCAAAGACTCGATGTACTTACTTGTACTGCATAGATCTCCAAGTCAGTCAGACCTTTACTGACAACAGTATCCAAAGCTACAGGACCAAGAGCGGCCTATTACAAGAAGGAAGGAAAAGCAGTAAACACAACAAGGAAAATCTCAGAGGGTTAGCTTTAACAACTAAATAGACTTTTCAGTGGCTAAGAATCTCCTGTTTTTTTTTCTCAAATTTTAACCCACTGTTCTGTGACAATTGACCTGCTAGGGTTCTACAGTGACCTATGGCTACAAAACACCTTGCACTGCCTTACTTGGTGCTTGCTTCAACATTAACGTAAACACCCATAAAGGAGCAATGTACCCATGAAGGAGCAATGTGCCTCTTTGCGTTAAGCAATAATGATATTGAATGTTGTACAATGGTCATTACAGAGAGTGCCAAATCAAATGCACAAAAACGGCATACAAACGAAAACGGTTACTTTTGGTAAACCATTCAGTCTCCCATACATCACCAGTAGTGCCTCAACTCATTGTAACATTATGCATAAGATGAGTGACTCAAGATGCACCATTTTAACTTTCTTTTTTTAAGTTTGGGTGAACAAATTATTCTTCAGGTAAAAGTGACGAACTTTCTTTTTTGGTTAAATTTATTTCTTGACTAGAAGACCACTGTTCTTTCTTTTTCAATAATCTATCATTCTGTGTGCACAAATATTGATTATAAAAGTATGACCATTTTCTGTACAAAAATGGCTAATTTAACCTTTATGTGATTTTTTTACACTTTCAGTCTGCTAAACTTGGCACTTATAAGACATAGTCCTTTTCAGGGTTCTTAAACTTTCTTCCCTCAAGAATTGCATGACTTTCCATGACTATCACAGCATGCATTTCATGACTTTTCATGCAAAACAATAATTCCATGACTTTCCATGACCAATAAGTCTACCATCTGACAGAGAAGGATGTAGAGACAATGAAGCAATTAACCAACAACTGATGAAGTTTACATGCCAACAGCTTTTGTCCCACTGACCTCTCGTAGAACCAAACGAACAAATCCCCACAATGAATGAGGTTAATCAGAGATGACTATGACTACAACAGAGGCTCAAAGTACGTGAATCTGTGACCTGACACCAATCACAATGTACTAGCTAATATAAATACTCACTAAACAAAACAAAGAACCATGAAAATATGATCAAACTTCTGGTATCAGCTCATAAACACAGCTTGCTATATTCAAGTAAAACAGATTCCTTATTATGTAAAACTGATGCTGCCGTGGCCGTACTGCAATCAGATGCCGGAAATTCGTCCACAATGCTTCCTCCAAGCTTTGGAGGATCTCTCTCATGAGTAATGTATAAATTTAGTGCTGTCTGCTCCTCCCAGATGCCCACGATGACAACCGGGCGAACAAAAACTGCCAAATCATCCACATCTGGTAACATGGTTGACAGTCAGAATATTTCGAGTAGCTTTAGCAGTAGTATTGTGATATGGCTATTACAAACAAGAACATAAGAAATGCCAAAGAGAAATGCATTGATAATGATGGTTAATTTTCATAAGGTACACCACCGCAATATGTGTTTATATTTTTTTCTTTCATTCGTACATAGAGATGTCACACTCTTGCACAGTCATGGACCAATTAAGGCCACATTTAGGCTTAAGTGGTATTCTCAGCAAAGTTGAAGATTGAAGAGTCACATGAATTTGACGAGAGTAGGGATGTTAATTACAACATAAAATAAATTTGACATGGCAATAAAAGCCTTCCTTTTCATTTTCCTCTGTTTGCAGGGTTTGGCTGCAGGACCAAACAAGTCAGCAAGACGGGGCTATGTCAATATTACCGAGGATCAACGTTTTGGGGGTTTGATGCTCCCCGGGTCTGATGTTCCTGGTGTTCAAAGTTCCCATTGTTCAGGGACAGCCTCTGAACATTGAACCCTGGGATCAAAGAACGTCGGGAACAGCAAAACTGGGAAATTACGGTGACAATTCTGGAAACATCAAACGCTGGAAATAATAAACCTAACACTAATCAGCAACCATTGAAATAATACAACCAGAAAGTCAAATGACTTAGTGATTCCTTGCCGATATCTCATTTTTCACACACACACAGTCACTTACCAACAAAAGCAACTCAG